>JAKJMR010000034.1:6916395-6930712 GCA_024449315.1 Daboia siamensis
CCAGACCTTACTTACTGTAAGAAATATTTTTAGACCCTTTTTAAAACAATTATGCCAGTTTTCATATTTGACATTTCTGATTTTGTATTAAAAATTATGTAAAAAAATTTCTAAACTATTTTCCTTTAAAAGATCAGGTTCTATTATAACCCTTTGTAAACGGTTTAAAGTCACTAAGAAAGCAGCTTCCTCTTACAAAATACTGCTACATTTATCCCAGGCCTCCTTTAATCAGCCTTTAATGAAGTCTCTTTTCTGAAATTCCACTTTTAGCAGCTCCCTCAAAAGTTGACAGAAAAATATGGGGATCTTCCCCAGGTGTACATGAGCTAGTTGTTAGGAATAACAGTCTTTTGAATTTTATATGAAATCGAAAAATTTATTTTTCTTTCTGAGTTTCAGCCTCTTGATATTCCAAGAGCATGTGAAATTGTACCTCTTTCGCTTTCATCTCTAGTACCCTCTGCCTGTTGGTTCTTTTAAAATATCCAAATAATCAGTAATCAATAAAAGCAAACCAATAATTATAAATAATGTAAAATAACAGCCTGACAGCATCCCCTAAGAAGGTGTGGTGGCACAGTGGTTAAAATGCAGTATTGCAGGCTAATTCTGCCCACAGCCAGGAGTTCGATTCTCACCAGCTCAAGGCTGACTCAGCTTTCCATCCTTCCATAGTCGGTAAAATGAAGACCCAGACTGCTGGGGGCAATATGCTGATTCTGTAAACTGCTTAGAGAGGGCTGTAAAATGAAGAGGTATATAAGTCTAAGTGCTATTGCTATAATCAATATAACCAAGGAACAGGCTCACCTGCATTATTAGGGCCCCAGGCTTGATAACGAAACCAGTTTTTTAATGCTTTGCAAAATACAAGCAAGGTCAAGGCAAGACTTATCTTCAGGTGGGGGAATGATGTTCTAAAAGAGGGGGGAGGGAACTACAGCATAAAAGGCCCTCATCCTTAGTCCCACCAGATGGCAGCCTCTAACAGACGGGGCCTACTGCATGCCTATCCTGCTAGATCTAACAGGACAGGTAGCACAACTGGAGTCAGATGATACTATAAGTAACTTCCACCCAAACCTTAAAGGGCTTTAGAGGTGACCGCTAGAACCTTGAATTGTACCTGAAAGCACGCCAATAGCCAATACAGCTCACAAAGAAGAGGTGTTACATGTACCAAATGACTGGTACCTACATACATAGGCACCATTGTATTTGGTACCAGCTGAAGCTTCTAAATCATGGGTGTCAAACTCGTTGTGTCATGTGACGTGTCGCGACATATCACAACTTTTTTTTGCATTGCCGGAGTTGGGGTGGGCATGGCGTCCATATGATGCAACCGGCCTGCAGGCCGGCAGTTTGACACCCCTGTTCTAAACGCTTGTCAGTCTTGTGAAGTAGTCCAGATAGGAAGCACACTCAGATGGAGTAATTATACTTATTCTAATGTTACATTAACAGCATTTTGCAAGTCTGAAAGAACATTTCTCCTCTGTCACTTTTACAGCCCAAAAAAAATAAGGGAAGTTCTCCTTTTTGAGATACTTGCCATGCTCGCATTCCTGCTGCAGGCTAAACAGCCTTTGATTTGACCATTCTCTTGGCTGTGACTCTTTTGACTGTCTCACAAGATCACTTCCACATATCATTTACACTACTATTCAAGGGCAATCCCCTATAGACCGTATTGCTGTAATGTAATCAGAAAGTAACTAAAGCATGAGTAATCATGTATAGTGTCCTTTGGTTTAGGACAGGGGTAGGCAACCTTGGCTCTTTTATGACTCGTGGACTTCAACTCCCAGAATTCCTGAGTCAGCATGGTTCAGCTTGGAAACCTCTCCCTTTTCCCTCAGCGTGGCTGGGTCAGGAATTCTGGGAGTTGAAGACCACGAGTCATAAAAGAGCCAAGGTTGCCTACCCCTGGTCTAAGAAAAGGAGCAAATGGCATACCACAAAAGCAAAGACCAATCTGATCTTGGCTGCAACCTTCCCAGGAGCATTCCCAGCTGTGCTTATGTTCTATCTTCAACCCTACCTGATCAAGAGATGGAAGACCCCCAGAACCAAGGGCCCCTAAAACCCAAAGCCACTCAGTTTTCCATGGCTTGAACAAAAGCCTGATGTTCCCCATCCAGGCCTCAACATGATCCAGAACCAAGAACAGACAGTATTCAGATGATACAACTGGGTATCATCTATATACTGATGATACCTCACCCTGAATTGAGAGATGTTTCTACCCGGTGGCTTCATGGTGAGGTTAAACAGGAGATGAGACAGTATCAATCCTGTGGTACCCCACTTAGCATTGACAGTGGGCTGGACTCTCCACTCCTACCAACACTGACTGGAACCAGCCCCAGAGGAAGGATGAGAACCAGCACAATACAGTTCTTTCTACCTCCAACTCACAGTCCAGAAGATACCATGATGGATGGTATTGAAAGCTGCTGAGAGGTCAAGAAGAGGAAAAATGGATGCACCATCCTTGTCTCACTCATGCCAGAGATCATCCAAGACTGTGATCGATGTTGTCTAGGTCCCATACTGGGCCTGAATTGAAAGTAGTTAAATAATCCACTACTTCCAAAGTCCTTTGAAGCTGTTGCAGAACCACCTTCTCCACAATCTACCCCCAAAAGGATGATTAAATACTTTCTGGTATCTCTGGATCCAGCAATGGCCTCCTGAAAAAGAGGTAGACCACCACCTCCTTCAGAGATGGGTGAAGAACAAACCCCTCTCAAAGAGGAATTAACCACTGCTAAGACCCTATCACATGTCATATATTGGAAGACCTTAGCTAACCAAGAGGAACACTGGTCTAAGGTGGGTTATTTTCTTTTATATTACTTTTTCCCTTTCTATTTCTTAGAATGCAGTACTGCAGGCTATCTTTGCTGACTGCCAACTGCCAGCAATTCGGCAGTTTGAGTCTCACCGGCTCATGGTTGACTCAGCCTTCCATCCTTCTGAGGTCGGTAAAATGAGGACCCAGATTGTCAGGGGCATTATGCTTACTCTGTAAAATTACTTAGAGAGCAGTGCAAAGCATTGTGAAGCAGTATATGTATAAGCGCTATGTGCTATTGCTATTTCTTGTGTGACTTTGTGGTGTTTAGTTTTCTCTGGCCTTTCTGAAGTATATTTTTTTTCCAAACTCCCTTAGATTCCTGCCTCCCTTCCCCACTCCCCCCAGCACATTTCATCACTGTTTTCAATGAAATAAATTCTTTCTCATCACTCTGCTATTTATTTATGCAATTTATGTAACCCCTTTATTCCTATCAGACCAGTGGTGGGATTCAAATATGTGAACAACCAGTTCTCTGTGTGGATGCTGCTTCTGGAAGTCCAATCTGGGCCTGGGCAACAAAAAAATAGCTACTGGTTCTGCCGAAGTGGTGGGAGCTGGCTGAAAACCCCACCACTGTATCAGACTCTATGTGACTTATCAAAATTAAAACAATAACATAATTAAGTTAAGTTAAAACTTCAATAAAAAAAATATAACAACTAAGACCAGGTTGATGTAATGGTTAAAGCACCAAGCTGGAAACCAGGAGATGTTCTAGTTCTGCCTTTAGTAATTGAAGCCAGATGGATGACCTTAGACCAGTCACTCACTCTCAGCCCTAGAAAGGAGGCAATAGCAAATCACTTCCAGAAAATTTTGCCAAGAAAACTTCAGGGACTTATCCACATCGTCTCTAGGAGTCAACACTGACCCAAAGGATCCAAAAATAAATATAATAAAATAATAAATATAAACACAGAGAGACATTTCTGTCTCTGCAGATTGGGCTTATTTGGTCAGTAGAGGTAAAATCATTTCTAGGTTTGATAAAATAATGTTGATTAATGGTAAGTCACATTTTTAAAAAAACAGCAGCAAAAGTAAGCAAAAATTTATTCCAAAGCCAGAGATAGTTACGTAAGAAATCTAGTAAAATCAAATTATGATGAAGAATGTGGTTTCCAACTCTTCTACTCCTCACACCTAAAGAAATGCAACAATCACAGTCAATCTTTTACTTGGAAATCTTGAACTTTCAACTGCTTAACTAGGAATAAAAAGAGCACATGGCTCTCTTTGGCCAATAAGTCCTCGACTTACAAACGCAATGGAGCCCAAAATTTCTATTGCTGAGTGAGATAGTTGTTAAGGGAAGTTTGCCTCATTTTACGACCTTTCTTGCCACAGTTAAATGAATCACTGCAGTTGTTAAGTTAGTAACGTGATTGTTAAGTGAATCTGACTTTCCCATTGACTTTGCATTTTTAGAAGGTTGAAAAAGGTGATCATATGACCCTGGGAGGACTGTAACCATCCTAAAAATATGTCAGTTGCCCAGCAGCTGAATTTTGATCACATGACCCTGGGAATGCTGCAATGGTCATAAGTCACTTTTTTCAGTTGAATGGTCACTAAATGAATTGCTATAAATGAAGGACTACCTGTATACCTGAAGGCAATAAATCTCAGCCTTTCCATTAAGAAAACAGCCATAACATTCAAGTATATAATAGTTATATATAATAGTTTTGACTCATTGTTGAAGAATAATCCATGGATTTTCTGTCTGAAGCTAGTGCTCTCTCTCTCTCTCTCTCTCTCTCTCTCTCCCTCCCTCCCTCCCTCCCTCCCTCCCCCCTTATTAATTTCCTATGGGAAGACTAAACCAAAGCTCAAGATCCTGAGTGTTCTGAAGAATTTTGATTGCTGTTGCTGTATGAAAATATCCTCTTTATGCCAACATGTGGTATCTGCAACAAGTATTATTATTTTATGGATACGCTTTTCATTGTTCACATTATAAGTACGCACATCTCCGTGATAAAAGATTCCTAACAGCAGACAAGCAAAATATATGTATCAATACTTTTACTTCTCTATGTGGCATCTATAGATACACATTTTCATTAGTGATGAAGGATTTTGCACTCATCTGCCACCAGGGCCGTGTTTTGTTGCAATGGCAAAGGAAAGGTCACAGTTCAGTGGCAGAGCATCTATTTCGCATACAGATGCCCCCTAGAGATGCCCCCTAGGCTGTGTTGAAAAACAGCAGTCAGTCAGGTTGCTCCCAGAGTAAGTTACTACAGAATTTTAATTTGAAAGAAGGGGAATTATCAAACCCATTGGGCTTAATCATACTGACTCTATTCAACTGCTTTAATTGTAACTCACTCTATTTCAGTTACAGCTAGATTTACTGTTTGTCTTGATGTCTTCCACATGTTGGAGCCTATCCTTGAAGTACTTGTGCAGATTTCAGCACCATTCCTACTTAGAAAGCATTACAGCATTACATTAGCCTATTTATTTCATAGCATTTGACTGAGTTGGAATCAGTATAGGTCATAAAATCTTACAATAAATTCAAGGTTATTAGAATATAGATTGCTGAAACCAGGTTACCTACATAACCGTATCTGTTTTGGAGGAATTTTCATCAAAAGACAAAAAATACTTCTGGATGCATATCAGAGTTGGCAGAGTTCAGAGTCTGAAAGCTGGGAAATCCCTCCCCCTCCCCCCTTCTCCCCTCTCTTTCTCTCCCTCCCTCTCTCTTTCTCTCCCTCTCTCATATTAAGATGGATCAAAACTCTGCTAAGTCATAGTGGGCAAAAAATATCAGTGTGCTGAGGAGGACTTAAAGTGTAGCCCGCTCAAGAACATGCCTCCTTTTGAATAAGTCCTTCCATAGGAAAAGTCTACTAGCAAGAAAAAACCCTAACCCCTAACCCTGATGGAGACTGGAATGGAAACTGGATCATAATTGGAGTCAAAATAGTTCTGGCTTTATGAATCCACATTTCAGTGTACCCGGTATTGGAAACAATACCTCTGACATGGTTGTCTCCAAGAGAATTCTTGATTTGCTGACTTCTTGTGACTCTTGCACTTCTTCTGAATGTCACTTCTAGACTCTCAGCTCTGTTTGACTCGTCTGGCTCTTATTGAACCACATCCATGACCAATGATGTGGTTTTGGCATCTCTTCTTTTATTCACTGTTTTTTGGTGGAGCTTTCCTGATCTGGTTGATGGCTTAAGAGCTACGACTGAACACTCATTCAAGTTTGGGTCATAGTCGAGAAGTCAGTGTAAATTGGTAAAAGGCCTTCCTTGCCACTGAAACTATGTTGTTCTTTGGGATGTTTCCTCAGATTCTGTCAGGCTCCAAAAACCCAAGAAAGAAACATGATTCTTCCAAGCAGATTTTTTTTAATAAATATTTTATTAATTTTCTATTTTTTACAATCATGAGTACTTAATAAACAACATGTTGTCTGGCTCCATTGGTAATTCAGTGATACATATTAACTTTCTCAGTCTAGTTCCAATACTACACCATCCAGTGCTTCCTTGATCCTCTCTTCTTCCGATGGTATACATTTTCCCATACTGGGCAAATACAGTTCTTGTTACTGTTAATACATATACAATTAAATATAGACATCTTCATCACATTATTCTGGTATTATACATAATATCAGTAATGTCAGTTTATAATATCTTTTGTAGCCAGAACATATCTCAATCGCATTTGCACTTAAAATCCATTTGTTCAATCAATATCCTGTTTTTCCTGCTTTTTTAAAAAAAAATAATTTCCCATCAATGTTCAAACTATCTCTATGGCTGATAATTTTCCTCATAATAAATTATATTTGGGTAACCAAAAGCTTCCCTTATTCAAACTGTTTTAAAATTTTCATATTTCCCATCTCATAACAAAGTATAATATTCTACTTACAAATCCTATCCTTCTAATTATAATAATAGTTTTATTTCTAACAGTTATCTATTTTTTAACCATATTCAAACATCTGTTTAATAGTATAATATCCATATAATAGGTCAAAACCTCCATTTTCTTCAGTTTTACTCTAGCTTTCTTCCTTTGCCAAATAACTCTCCAAGTCAGTGCATTTGAATCCTCAAGTAATTCTTCCTGTTTTTGTATATATTGTTTGGAATGAGGAACAGAATTTGATTGAAGTATTTTGGAAGAATGCTCAACCCATTTATATTCATTAAACAGCCTCCATCCTTCTCCTTCAGTTTTTCTTTTCATTTCTTGTTTGTCAATATTCAGCATTTCTCCTAACAGCTTTATCATCCATTTGATCAGCTCTTCTTCCTTATCCTCAAATGTGTTCTGAGATCCTGATAAGTAAGATATCTTTTCCATTTCCGGTGTTATCACTGCATCTTCTAATTTTTCATTTGTCTGTATCTGTCTGTTAATTCCTTCCTTTAGGTCCTCCATCTTTGGATCCATTTCTTCTAATTTTCTTCTGTTTTCTGGGTTACTAGTTCCTTCTTTGTAGTCATTGTTGAATTTGTAAGTTTAGGTTAGAAAATTGTTCTTTTATTTCATTTGCGTTATTTTGAGTCTCATCATGAAATAAAAATTGTCTCTTGGATAGATTTCAACATAGAAAGAATTTCTTTCTGAGATTCATAAACATTTTCTTGCTGGTATATCAAACTGTGGCTTCAGAGACAAGTGTTAGATGGTTTTTTACCATTTGTGGCTAAGTATGGAACACCCATTTTGTTTTTGTATATAGACTTTATAGCCCAATAGGGTCCCCAACACAGATAAGCAGTCCAAGAGGTTTTTTCCCCCTTCTCCCAGCTGCAGTCTGTAAAGTGAAAATTTCCAGGAACAACAGTCTTATCTAAATCTGGGCTTCAGGCCAAGTTTTCTTTAAATATAATAAATTGTAGTGCCATGATTTGCCACTAGATGTCATTGACACTGTCTTCCAGCTTTCCAAATCCAAGCCTATTTTACAGACTTTGAAATATCTTTTCTAAAAAAAAAGTCTCAAAGGTACTTTTAGTCCCCAAATTTCAATGCTATATATCTATATTAATTCCAAATTGATCTGTAGTTTTCTCTATTTTTCCCCAAAGCAATTAATTTGCCACTTTATTTTTCCTGAGGGAACGGCGCAAAAACTTTCCTTCCCTCTCTCATCGGGGAGGATTCTTTGCTTTGGGCATTCTTTTTTCCAGGAAAGTAGTATTAAGGTCATAAAAATAGGATAAAGTCTCAACCAGTTCCATCCACGTTGCTCAAAAATTGCTAGTTGGTGCTTATCTTCAGTTGTCAGCAGTTTCTCAGTGGACACACAAATATAGCCAGTCTTTCATCCACTGGTTTGGAGGGCTTCCTCGGATCCAGCAGAAGGGCCGCCACTCCTCAGCAATCAACAAGGGTCCCCTCCTTCTTTGTCGACTCTCTGGGGTGACTTTTGACCCTTTTTAGGGTCCCCAGCGGGTCAAAATCAAATGTGGAAGATGGAGTCCCATCATCCTGCATCAGTTACACCACAACGCCTAAGCGGAAGTCCCAAGCTGATTTCTTTATTGTTCCACACCCATAGACAGAATATTGCCAAACTGAAGCAAATTACTACCCCCATCAAGCATATAGCAGGAACTATTAGGGAAGAGTCATCTTCACTCTCTTTCTCTCATGCAAACTATCTTAACTAAGTCCTCTTGAATGCACTCCCTCCCGCCTAGGAATGCAGACTACATTCTACAAACTTCTGTGTTTATGGATGAATGAAAGCAGACATATCATACTAGCCATTAAAATAATACCCTTTCTATACAGTATGCAAGTCAGGAGCATATGGTAATGTGCTACCTATATCATTTTTTGCTAAGAAAAAAAATGGAAATGAAATTGGAGCCCCTTCTATTGAAAATGCCACTCATGAATTTTAAGAACACTGTGTCCCATTTGCATAGTCTTTTATCGTACACATGGGAGGTACCGGTTATATAAAAATTGGATAGATTTTAAAGATAAAAGTACTACCTACAGTTTTGTGAGATGCCTTGTTTTGCAATTACATTTGTAAAATAAAGGCTTCAATTACTGCAGATGAAACAGGAAGAATAGCTTGCATTTTTTTTTATTGGCAATGGAAAACGTTTATGTTTAGCCACCTGGAGGGATGAGCAAAGGTTTTCTTAATTCAGCAAACAGGATAAATTCCAGTCATCTATTTGATGAAAATGATTGCTGAAGGTTTAATTGACTGAGTAGGATAAGAAGTTGTGTAATTGACTGATACTTTGTGTTCTTATTCAACAAGGAAAAGAGAGAAACCTTTTGACTGTAAATAGAGAAGGCTTGATGGGAACAATTAAGGAAAGGTGGGATGGCATTTTAAGATGCAATTTTCAAGACATAATCATAGATAATTCCACTGTATGATGTTCATCAGCACCTTGGAGAAGGAGCATTTTGAAAGGGTATGCTCTTCTGTTGACTAAGCTGTAAAATCATATCATTTTATATTCTGATCTCTGGAATTGGTTGGCAATTGAAATACACTATTTTAAGCAAGCAACCAATAGGGAGAAGGCAAAACCAAAGCTATCGAGAGAACAAAAATAGTCTCTTCTAAAAGATAAGAAAGAGCTGGACGTGGAAAAAAATATTCAATGCCTCTTTTAAAATTCTATCATTAAATTGGATTTGATGAGCTGAATGGCCTTAGAACTGTGAATGATTAAGCAAACAAGCAAACATGTAAGACTTCTGCAGAGAGCAATGGTATTTATATTGACCACTCTCAACCTGGTGTTGTAGAACTAGACTGAGACTACAAATCCCAAAATTCTAGTAAGAAGGTATTCTGGGAATGTTAGGACTTGTGGTCCCAGCCTGTATACTGGGCATCTGATTTGGAAAGGTTGTTAGATCAGATACTAGGACATTTGGACCACTGATGGAGATGGATGAGCAAATAAAACTTTGCATCTGGTAAAAGGTGCTGGTTGTAAAGGGATATGACCAAAATAATGGGGCTATCTGCTCAAGTGTGTGTGTGTGTGCTATATATGTTGTACGTGTGTGTGTGTGTGTGTATATATATATATATATATATATATATATATATATATATATATATATGTGTGTGTGTGTGTGTGTGTGTGTGTGTGTGTGTGTGTTTGTGTGTTGTGTATATCTCTATATACAACCTGTACTTATCTGTATTTTAAGGAAAGGAAATGTGTGACAGATAAAATCCTAGAGTTAAGGTCAAGCACTTCAGGCAGCTAGAGAGCATAAAAAAGAACTGGTATGGTGTCCTGTATAACAAAGCTTTGCTTCTGAACCACAGATCCCTACATGCATATTTGCACCACCCTCTTGGAGGTTATCAATAACTGAACACAATGTTGGTCTGTCTTCCTCCATAGGTACAGTAAGATTGATAAAGAGATTTACTTTGCCTTCAGGACCATCCCATCCGTCCTGTCAAATAGGCAATTTTGCAAGAGTCAAGCAATATGCTTACTGAACTTACTACAACATACTAAGTAAATCTTCCCCCATGTGCCTGCCAGGAACACAACGTGAACGTGTGAAGATGTAAAATCTGACAATAGTAGATCAGATAGTACAGCTAATTTGATTGGTTGTGATAAGGATCTTTTACTGCTGATCCTCATGCTGATCTTTATGAGGATTCTGCATAAAAGTTCCCTTCAAATGCTTGAAACCATTCTACTGGTTTTTGCAACTAGCACACTACTTTCTGCTTCTCATATTGCAAGTCAAAAATCTAATGATTTCAGCACCATGCAATTTACTTTGGGTAAATCTTTCCATATTACTTGAATCAGAGAATGAGCAGAAATAGGTAAGAGCAGAAGAGCTTCAGATCCTGAAGTCCTAGTGACTTTTTTGTTTGCCTGTCAAATCTCACAATCTTATTTTGAGAATCTGTCTGTTAGCAAGAGTGCTGTTAACTGAAGTGGTTATTACATGCAATACATAATGGTGCAGAGGTAACCTGCAACATTCAGCACAGGGGTGGGTAACTATGGCCCCTTTATGACTTGTGGGCTTCAACTCAGTAACTGGCTCGGGTATTCTGGGAGTTGAAGTCCACAAGTCATAAAAAGGGCCATAGTTCCCCACCTCTGATCTAGTGGGATGTTCTCTCCTGCCGAGGTTGTAAGCCGCCCTGAGTCTTTGGAGAAGGGTGGGATATAAATGGGATTAAAAAAAAAAAAGTATGGTAATAGTCCATGCACAAGCATCTCTATAAATATTTATACCACATATAAAATGTATATAAATATATATCAGAAAAACAGATAGGTGCAGAGAGAGTGATTGGCTCAAAGTCACCGGCCAGCTTTCACACCTAAGGTGGGACTAGAACTCACAGTCTCCAGGTTTCTAGTATTGTGCCTTAGGCTTAACCCCTAAACTAAACTGGCTCTCTGGGGGATGAGATTCTCATGCTACATTCAGTCCTAGGCTAGTTACAATTCACTTCAGGGGCATCAGGACACCACTAGCAGGCCTAAGGGAGCCAGACTCAGGCCATAGGAGGTTAACTTCATTATCTCATAGCTAACCATCCTCTAAAGAAATCCTGCTATTCTCAGATTGCTGGAGAAGGATGGAATAGGTGAAATCTCTGGATGAAATGGCACTTCAACAAAATCAAGACTCCCTTCAGTCAAGTTTGCCTCTTGAAGACTGCATGAGCAGGTCCAAGCAGTTGCTATGGCAACCAATTTAAAGTTGAAAGTCTTCTCTGCTTTCTTTGTCTTCTGCTTTATTGTTATTGTTGTTGTTGTTGCTCCTGCTGCTGCTGATGTTATTACTACTATTACTACTACTACTACTACTACTACTATTATTATTTCTTGGCAGTCTTACCTTCAGTCCTGGTCAACTCCAAAACCAATATTAACCTGGTCTAATAGTTATATACAAATAGTTGCAACAGTTACATAGCTGCTACAGACTTTTACATTATTGCAGTTTAGTGAATAAACTAGAATAGTCTGGACTCACAAAAGCCAAATATAATAAAGCACATTATTTAGCATGACGTGTGAACCCACTCTTGTCAAACCTAGGACAGTTTTCTTCATCTGAAGGAATATCACTGCAATGGCATTAAAGGACACACAGAAAAAAATGAACCGTAAGAGCCATTTATACCCATTTAATTAAACTAGCTTTTATGTCTTATTCTAAAAATAAATGGGAAAATATTGCTTTACAGTTAGGCACAGATAACTGAACAGGTAAGCAATTGATATGCTAGAACAGGGGTCTTCAAACTTGGCCCTTTTATGACTTGTCTTCAAGTCCCAGAATTCCTCAGCTAGCATGCCTGGTGGAGGAATTCTGGGAGTTGAAGTCCACAAGTCCACAAGTCATAAAAGGGCCATGTTTGAAGACCCCTGAACCTAGGACTGAAAGATATGGGTTTAGAAGCCAATATTTTTTAAAAGATATTTTGCACTATTCATGTATGTATTTTGGAAGGTTTTCCTTCTTTTGGGGGTTTGGGTTTATGGGGAGATTGTTCTTGTTCTGACAAACACTGATTCAATTTCAGTTAATCCTAATTATTTGAAAACATATTTTTAATTTGAATTTAGGAGAAGGCAGCTTTTTTATTAGTTCCAATTAGTACTCTTTCATTTTTTTATTACAATACAAATGGCTATATTATGTTATTTTATGTACTTAAAATTTATCTAATAAAGAAATAGTAACAGAAAACCCCTCTCTTGGTGTGTATATGTAGGTGTGTACATGTGTGTATATATACATATATACTCATCCACACACAGGTAGAGTTTTATATTTATATTTGATGGGATCACATTTTTGGAAAGAGTGTTTGGTGGGACTTAAGGTTTGGGGCCATTGTGATAGTAATCTTAACTACCATTCAAGGCTGGCTAGAATGGAATCATTTTCAGTTAGTTGCATGAAAACCTAGGAGATATACAAAGACCAGAATATGGGTGCTGAAGGAAAGGCTAAATAGAAGCCAACTAGGAGAATAGAAAACTTGAAAAAAAACCTTGATAAAGGGGAGCTAAGCATAACTTCTACCAACTTGCATATGTAGCAGCCTACATGATTTTGTGCAGGCCTCAAGGTACATATGTGCAATCTCTCCTGCAGGAGCTTCATTGGTTGTTTATTTGCTTTCAGGTCCAATTCAAGGTTCTAGCTGTCACCTTCAAAGCCTTACATGGCTTGGGACCAGGTTATTTTGAAGGGCCATCTTTTTCCGGTCACATCTACTCGATCCACCAGAATGAGGAGGCAGGGAAAGTTATGGGTCCCTTCTCCTAAGGAGGTCCATCTAGTGCAGGCATGTCAAACTCGCCATGTCATGTGATGTTACGCAATGTATTGTGACTTTTTCCCCATTGCCGGCAATGGGGTGGGCACAGTTTCAGTATGATGCATCTGGCCCACAGGCGGCAGTTTGACATGCCTGATCTTGTGGGACCAAGAAGATGGGCCTTCTTCATGGTGGATTCCTCCCTTTGGAACATTATCTCTGCAGAGATAAGATTGGACCCCACTTTGACACTCCATAGCAACGCGCTAAAGATTTAGGTTTGCCAACAGGCCTTGGGAGCACAGAGTGGGATGGAGTCCCTCAAATGGCTCATCTGATTGTAATCACCAGGCAGGTGGGGAGGGGGTTCTTAGTTGTTATTGTTTTTATATTGGGTTTTTATCTTTGTAAACTACCCAGAGTCACTGAAAGTGAGTCAGCCAGTTGTATACTTATTACATAAATAAACCCAAGGCATTCTGCAGGTACCGAGACTGCAATGCCCTGAATTCTCAGTCTGTTGCAGTTGTCAGAACACAGGGAAGACACTAAATGAAATCTGCCATTGACATATTACACTAAATCATAAAACAGGGGTGCTGTAATGTAGTGGGTCCGGCGCAAGGAAGAGACACCAGCCAGAGTACGTGTTCAGCTCTTTATTGGGGGGGGGGGAACATACTGAGGGACAAGGGTTACCTGGCCTCCTTAAATACCTAGCCAGGTAGATGTCCAGCCAATGGGGTTGGCCCTAGGTTTCCCGCCAAAACCATCCAGGCCAACGCCCCCTGGTGGCTGTTGCTATGCAGATGCCTGCATTGGATACATAACAGGTGCGGTTCTTTTCCTCAAGCAATGACCAGTCTAGGAAAGTAGCCGCTCCATTGAATGGCATGATGGTGACCACCTTCCCCCAAATCAAGGAGGAACCATGACAAAATGATGGGGCCTGATGGGGGATGGGTGGTTATTTTAATATATGTATTTATTGTTTTTAGTTGGGCTTGTGTTTAATTCTTTTTAACTTTTGTATTTTTGTATTTTTATATATTTGCCCTGTTCACCACCCTGAGTCCTTCAGGAGAAGGGCGGTATATAAATAAAATTATTATTATTATTATTATTATTATTATTATTATTATTATTATTAT
>JAKJMR010000034.1:6930722-6950253 GCA_024449315.1 Daboia siamensis
ATTATTATTATTATTATTATTATTATTATTATTATTATTATTATTATTATAATCCAAATTTAATTTCACTGCATTTATATATTACACGAAATCTAGTTAATAGAACTACTCTTCTCAGGCCATGTGTTTTCTCCATCAACTGAGAAATTAGAACTTCTGGAGGTGTGTAGGAGCCAAAGTTCATGACTCTGAAAGGTCATTTGAAGCCTCGAATAATGCACTTTTTATGGCAGACCATCATTTAAGTTCTATTTAAAGGATTTTAATATAATCAAATGCTGAAGGTGGTTTGACCAACCAGTCACTCATGAATGATTGGTTGCCCTCCATATTGACTGGATCAGATATTGCACTACACCAGAATCACACACTCAAGATGACTTAATGCAATTCATGGTCAATCCTTCCAAGGGCAATCTTTAGGCATAAAAATGGGCCCTGCATTTGCATTGATTTTGAAGAATCTCGAGTAACATAAAGAAAACATTAGAATATTAATTGGAAACATTTAAATATCCTAATAAGCCCTGAGTATGCAAGTAGTCCTCAACTTAAAGACCACAACTGTGCCCAACATTTCTGTTGTTAAGTGAGGCATTTGTTAACTGAATGTTTCCCCGTTTTATGATCTTTCTTGCCCAGTTGTTACATGGATCACTGCAGTTGTTAAGCTAGTGGCACAGTTCTTACGTTCTTGTCAGAAAGTGATCCCATAACCCCCAGGACATGTCATAAATATGAACCAGTTGCTAGATGTCTGAATTTTGATCAGAGAGATGCTACAATAGTCGTATGTGTGAAAAACTGTCATAAGTCACTTTTTTGCAGTGCCGTTGTAACTTTGAATGGTCACTAAATGAACCATTGTAAGCCAAGGACTACTTGGACTTAATATCCATGAAATCTTACGATTCTGTCGTGGGGACAGGAAAAGGTGAAAAGATGAAAGGAATACCGTGGAAAAAGGTACGGTTGACTGGCTGGGAGACTAATTGAATTAAAAGAACTGTGCACCAAAACAGCATGTGGCTGCTTCTACTTATATTTCTTCTCACGCTAAAGTGGTAAGCAATAAGCCTTACCTCACCGGCATTCTTCTAAAAGTGGGAAGAAAGAACCTAATGTAAGAGCAATATTGGAAATCTTTTGTGCCAAAATTATAAATCAAAGTAAGTGGAATGTTCGGCTTCCTAAAAAAATATATACATGGCTTCTAAAACCTGGGACAGTGATGGCGAAGCTTTTAGAGACCGAGTGCCCCAAAACCGGCCCCTCCACACCACCCCTGCCTGCCTGCACTCCATCCCTGCCCTGCCCACTCTTCCCCCACTCCACCCCCACCCGCAGGGCCACCCACTGCCTCTATGGCCTGCCACAGATCATCCAGGCGGCCCAGCAGTGCTATGGCAGCCACATCTTCCACCTGTGCCCTGCAGCATTAACTGTGTGCAACAGGGTGCAAGGGCAGAGTCATGTCCCTGCTGCCCGGCTGCCATGTCCTTGGCTGCACTGCTCCATGCAGGCCATGCTTGGGGGCGACTTTCCTCCAGGGGAGCTGGTCATGAGGAGGGGGCCATAGGGGGTGGTGGGGCTGGGGCAATGGTGCGCATGCCCACAGAGAGGGCTCTGAGCGCCGCCTCTGGCACGTGTGCCATAGGTTCGCCACCACTGCATAGGTAGGATATTACTCTTTAATAACTGATTTTTTTTTCAACAAAAAATAATTGTGCTGGCAGGGATGAATTTTGATTTGGATTATCATTCCAACTTTCTTTCTTTCTTTCTTTTTCCCAGTGACTCATTTAGATCTCTTCCTACATTTCTAGATCAAAATTTTTATTTGAAAATCCTGCTTGGGGGCCTGTTGCAGAGGTGGGATTCAGCCAGTTTGCACCAGTTTGGTAGAGTCGGTAGCTAATTTTTTGTTGCCCAGGCCCAGAATGGACTTCCAGAAGCGGCATCCACACAGAGCACTGGTTGTTCACATATTTGAATCTGACCACTGGCCTGTTGTTATATTGTGGGTTGAACTAAAGGTAAAGGTAAAGGTTCCCCTGCACATGCGTGCTAGTCGTTTCCAACTCTAGGGGCCGGTGCTCATCTCCATTTCAAAGCTGAAGAGCCAGCGTTTGTCTGAGGACATCTCTGTGGTCATGTGGCCGGCATAACTAGATGCCAAAGGCGCACGGAACGCTGTTACCTTCCCACCATAGTGGTTCCTATTTTTCTACTTGCATTTTTACGAGCTTTCGAACTGCTAGGTTGGCAGAAGCTGGGACGAGTAACAGGCGCTCACTCTGCTACGCGGCACTCAGGATTCGACCCACCAAACTGCCAACCTTCTGATCAACAAGCTCAGCATCCTAACCCACTGAGCCATCTATGAAGAAGCAAATTGCTAGAAAAAATTCTCTAGGAAGCCAAGGTGCTGTTGTGGCTATGGGACAGAGCTAGCACAGAGAATGCAATCTGTGACTGCAGAACAGTTGAATTGTTTCCTCTTCAGGGCAAAGATACAAAGCAACATTGTGCCTATTGACAGGTAGTCCTTGACTTATGACCACAATTGCGCCACAAATTGTTTATTGCTAAGCAAGGCAATTGTTGAGTGAGTTTTGTCCCATTTTACGACCTTTCTTGCCATAGTTGTTGAGTGATTCACTCCAGTTGAACCTGGTTCTTAAGTGAATCTGGCTTCCCTATTGACTTTGTTTGTCAGAAGGTCGCAAAAGGCAATCATGTGACCCTGGGACACGGCAACCATCATAAGTACATGCCAATTGCCAAGGGTCTGAATGTTGACCAGATGATCTAAACTAAAATTTGGGAAGTTATTTCATCCACCATCTTTTTGCACTCTCCTCCACATATATCTCTTCCCATTTCCTATTGCATCACAGGTGGAGATCTGAATCCCATTCTAACCTTCATCGATCTGGTTGGTTTTAATTTTCTAGGATTATAAAGCCCAGCTGGAATAGCGTAGAGTGGACCAAGACCTTTGGTTCTCAGTCACTTCAGGGAACCTCACTGAATCTGGGGGAAAAAAAAACCACTTAGCAGCTTTATCGTAATCTCATCAATTTATTTTGAATTAAACGCCTGACTACAGCCACTTCTTGACAGCAATGACATTAAAAAATAGCCTGCAAAATAATCACGGGGAGTGTGCACTTATCAAACTGGGAAATATATTTCCAGTTTGATAAGTATACAGTCCCCACGATTATTTTGCATATATTCCCAGAACATGATATTTGGTTTTCCTTGCTTCAAAACAGACTTCCATCTCCCTTCCTTATACGTTGAAATAAAGAGACCTTTGTGGATGAAAAGAAATAATCCTAATAATCCAAATTAGTAGTCTTTGAAAGGATCCCAACTAAAATATGATTTAGTGTTTGAAGCGATCAGCTGGATCAGTACTTAACATTCAGGATAATAAAACTACTCAGTTAAGATATAACCCTAGAAGTTGTAAGTGCCCATTTTGAACCATGACAGTGTCAAATGTCAAAACATATGTTATCTCATGATATTTGTTTGTTTGTTTAGTGAAAGCATAAGCCCCACCCTTTTGTACCTGTGTTCTGAGATCATAGGCAAGTACTAAGGGGCAGAGTTTGCACTGTGATTGTGAAAGATTGTGGGGAGCCTGAGAAAAGAATGGACCGGAGAGTAGATACCAACAATTAAGAGATAGCAGGCAAGTCAAATGATGACTTATCTTATAAAAGGTAACTTAGCCCAGCTAGCAACAAACCTGGGATGAAGCATTTCAGAGTGTTCAAAGAGATTTAATTAATTCACTATAAATGAGGATTGTAAAATATAACAGCCATGAAAATGTAGTAGTTAGATTCCAGGCTAGGAAGGAGTGTTTATATACACAGAAGCCAGTTGGGGGATTTGGGCCAGTTAAGCCTAGACTGGGAAGTGGGGAAAAAAATCAATCCACATTGGACCAATATGGTAGATTATAACCTTCAGTCCATTCATCCGCAATGGATTGATTCAGGATAAAGATGAGAATAAGGATGAGGATAAGGATGAGGAGGACAATGATAATCAGGATGATGTTGATGATCCTCCTCCTCCTCTTCCTCCTCCTCCTCCTCATCTTCATCACCACCTTCTTTTTGCCCCAGACCAGTATTAAAGGGACATTCCTGAAATCTGTGCAGTTCATACTTACTGGATCTTGCCCTACTGCCTGAGACTTGATAACAATATTGCAACATACATTTCATCGTTTATGTTTCCTTGTTCCTCTACAGATGCCTATGGTAGGAGTTATTTTGTTGTCTGGAGTTTTCGTAACTGGTTTCTTGGGCACTGCTGCAAAGGACAAAATAGAACGGAGAAAGAAAGAAAAATGCATTGGCACGCAAGACACAGAGAGAAGAAAAGTAGAACAAAGGAACAACAATTTTATTTCTGGTTTTCTTGGCATCTTAAAAATGTAGTAACCCAGCTGTAGTTAAGGGCTAAAACTGAATAGAAGCACCTTGCTACTAAAAAGCTCAAAATATGGATAATTTTCAGATCTGTTGTTGGCCAAATTATCTGAAACTCCATGGTGTTTAATCCCTAATTGCCATTTATTCATTTCCTCTGCCCAGGCTACCAAATATGCTTGTTCCCTGCTCTTTGGAATAAAGAAAGGTAAGTCCTTCATTTGGGGTACGTTCTATTATCCAGTCTCCAGCCGATTCTGATCCCTCTGGCAATAATGTACCCACTTTCTTTAAGTTCAGGAGGTCCTGTGACTTTCTGTTAAAAGAAAAACCTTAATTTTGGGATTAGGATCAGATTAGTTTGTTTTTTTCAAACAAACCCATCAGAAGCACAAGGGACTAAACTTTCACCCATCATAGTGTTCTGTTACAGCCTTTAACAATGTTTTGTATAGAATGCTAAATGTTTAAGGCAAAATGCGTTCTCTAATTTAGGAGGTCTGTCATCACAATTAAAGAATGTTTCTGTACTCACATGTGTTATTTTGTCATTTTACCAACGTTTCCCTTTCCCTCTTCTCTTTACTTGTGTTCCTCCCACTGCTTCTCTCAGTCTCTGCACTGCTCTAAACACAATGTTGTAAAGGCCTCTCTTTTGCTTGTTCATTCTCACACACCACCCACCACAAAACTTTTCAAAGCACTTCAAGTAAAAGGACCTTCACAAGCATTCATGACTCTGGAGAATTAAAATAAGCAACAGCCGAATGCCGTGTGGTGGTTAGGCATGTTATTACAGATGCATTATAAAAAAAAAAATCTGGAATGTCATGAAAAAAATCACAGCAACTGGTCAAAATAAAGCTTTTACTTCAGGGGGAAAATTAAATTAAGCCAAGATCTCTTGCTGTTAGAGGTCATGTACTCTTGTACAATAACTTAATAATAATAATAATAAATTTGGAAGGGACCTTGGAGGTCATCTAGTCCAGCCTCCTGCACAAGCAGGAAACCCTATACCATTTCAAACTTCCCCTATAAGCATTAACTCTCTGTATATGATTGTTTTTATATTTTTTCTAATGGATTTGTTCCAACTGAAATTCTTAGACACAAGGTCTCTCTTCCACTTCAAACTATGAGGTACACAAAAACTGTTGTCTGGTGGCTGAGTGCAAGAAAATATCTGAGAATTTAGATACATTCCCCATGCTTAACAGCAGTGAATCAGAGACCAAGGCTCTCTGGATTCAAAATACATTTCCTCCAAAGGTTGAATGATACAGAATAGTGTTGCTCAGTCTTAGCAACTTTAAGATGTTTGGACTTCAACTCCCAGCGTTACCTAGCCAGCATAGTACCAAAACAACCACAAAAGAAAGTCACTTGGAACAGCAGAACCTTGACAGCTAAAGATACTTGGCAATCTGCACATTACCTCCATACAATAAACTTCCCCAGGCTGAGAAGAAGGACTTCTTGTAGAGAAAGCACTATTATTTTTTACCATTGGCATGGAGTCCATTGGATTTGGGAGGCCACACCATCAAACAAGAACATCTCCCAATCCCAGGTCCTTGGGAAGGACCTTGAAAGATTTAGATTAAAATGCCAAATCCAGCCTAAACATAATAATAATAAAGTAGGAAGGGATCTTGGAGGTCATCTAGTCCAACCCCCTGCTCAGCCAGGAAACCCTATACCAGGGGTCTTCAAACTTGGCCCTTTTATGACTTGTGGACTTCAACTCCCAGAATTCCTCAGCCAGCGTGCCTGGCTGAGGAATTCTGGGAGTTGAAGTCCATAGGTCACAAAAGGGCCAAGTTTGAAGACCCCTGACCTATACCATTTCAGACAAATGGCTGTCCAGTCCCTTCTTAAAAACTTCCAGTGTTGGAGCATTCACAGCTTCTGGAGGCAGGTTGTTCCACTGATTAATTGTTCTAATTGTCAGGAAATTTCTCCTTAGTTCTAAGTTGCTTCTCTCTTTGGTTAGTTTCCATCCATTGCTTCTTGTCCTGCCTTCAGGGGCTTTGGAGAATAGCTTGACTCCCTCTTCTATCTGGCTGACAGTGTCACAAACCATAATACAGGGCAGATTTACTAAGATCCCAGTAACAGAACACACCTGCTCATGGGATTCTGGGGAAATCATCCAACATGTGTTCTTTCAATCTAATTTCTTAACAATATGCACAAGAATTATATACAGTATTATTCTTTCTACAGAGCCTCTCTGGAAAGACTGAAGAGTATTATGCCAGTCCTTTTCTCTGAGAGTCCATGTTGACAAAGGAAGGCATGACAGATGTTGGACAAAGGAAGGTATGACAGGAATCCAGGGCAGGCTGTGTTCAGGGACACTGAATCCATTGTTTGAAAACAGTCCTGTAGTTTGTTTACTCTCAATGCCTGGATATTGGGTCCTTATTGGCCCTGGCCTCCAGCTGCTGCTTTTGAAGGCAAGAACTAAAAAGCCTCTTGTTGCGGGTGAAGAAGGAGAGTGCAAAAGTTGGGTTGAAACTTAACATTAAGAAAACCAAGATCATGGCATCTGGCCCTCTCAATACCTGGCAAATAGATGGGGAAGAAATGGAGGTAGTGACAGATTTTATTTTCCTGGGCTCCAAGATCACTGCAGATGGGGACTGTAGCCAAGAAATTAAAAGATGCTTGCTCCTGGGGAGGAAAGCCATGGCAAATCTAGACAGCACACTAAAAAGCAGAGACATCACCCTACCAACAAAAGTGCGTATAGTCAAGGCTATGGTCTTCCCAGTTGAAATGTATGGCTGTAAAAGTTGGACCATAAGAAAGGCTGAGCACCAAAGATTTGAGGCCTTTGAGCTATGGTGCTGGAGGAGACTCCTGCGAGTCCCTTGGACTGCCAGGCGATCAAACCGGTCAGTCCTAGAGGAGATCAATCCTGACTGCTCTTTAGAAGGTCAGATCCTGAAGCTGAAACTCAAATACTTTGGCCACCTAATGAGAAGGAAGGACTCACTGGAGAAGAACCTAATGCTGGGAAAGATTGAGGGCAAGAGAAGAAGGGGACGACAGAGAATGAGGTGGCTGGATGGAGTCACTGAAGCAGTAGGCGTGAGCTTAAATGGACTCCAGAAGATGGTAGAGGACAGGAAGGCCTGGAGGAACATTGTCCATGGGGTCGCGATGGGTCAGACACGACTTCGCAGCTAACAACAACAACAACAGTTAATAATAAAATGCCCATATTTATGATCTTGTGGGTCAGGGAGCAACTTGGTGAGTCTAACTGAAAGCTAGTTGGGCCAGGAGGAGTGTGTGGCTTTCTTCTGCTGCTCAGTTTGGTTTTGGTTTACCTGGAGCTGTGCATCAGCCAAGATCCCAGAGAAGGTGGGTAAGTTATTGTCATTGGTGAGTCCTTAAAGGCTTTCAGAGACCTTGCTCCATAGAAAACTGGATGCAAATCCCCCTGGCTATGATTGGGCTTTATGGAGTTACTGGAATTACTGCTAGGGCACTGCCCTCCCTGACTTGAGCTGCTGGATTCTGTTACCGGGCTGGCAACAGAGTTTTCAATGCTTCTACAATTTCAACTTGTTATCTAGTAGCCTCGAGTCTGAGATAGCTCAAGAGTTCACAGCCTCCGTAACAACCATGGACTTGTCCAAAGTCATTCATGGTCTGAGGAACACCAGTGATTGCACAGTTGTTCTGCTTTTTGTCTCAGAGCAGTTTTGTCATGATCTCATGGTGGGAAACATTAATATTAGGCCACTGTGATGGTCAGAATATCCAAGGCAGCTGATGGACCCAGTGGGGTTCCATTTGCAGCTTGGGGCTTTCCCATGGATCTGGTGGATGGTTTGGCTGAGGCCTATGCAACCTTTACTTGTGTGCCAATTGTGGGCCCTACCATAGTTTAATGAAAAGCCCTGAGGTGATGTCTCAGAAGGGATGTCTGTGACACTATAGTAGGAATACCCAGACATATTAAGGATTATCTTGTAGCCATAAAGATGGCAAAATGTCCACTAATAGCCATCCAGCAGTCATATCATTTCTCTGTTACTTTTATATCCTTTGTGTTATAATGTGCTAGTGGCCATAGAGGTATGCGAATTCTATATGAAAATGTTGTGCTCTCTGTGAAAAAGACAATGTAATGTGTCATATTAAGCCAATTAAATATTATTTGTGTTGCTTGTCAACTATATATGTGGGACTAGACCCCAGAGTATCTGCACAAACATGAATGGATTTGTCTCCAGCATGTCCTTGAGAAAACCTTAGGGATCATATTCATTCTCTAATATAAGCAGTGGCATTTAGTATTTACTTCCATCATCATATTAATTTGTTGATGCAGCTCTATGGTAAGGCTTATATCATATAATGTTCTATCTTGAACATTAATCTTTGTGTATCTCCAATGAATACAAGCACATAAACAATGCCCTGCTTGGTCGGGCCTCTGGCCCATCTAGTCCAGCAGTCTGTTCTCACAGCAATCAACCAATTACACAAGGAAGTTTACTTGTATTCCAGCAGATGGTCTTCAAAGCAGCCATGCTGCCATCAAGGCTAATAGAGTGGAGCCTCTCTGGAACCTCTCTTCC
The DNA here is from genome assembly GCA_024449315.1 of Daboia siamensis. NCBI lineage: Eukaryota > Metazoa > Chordata > Lepidosauria > Squamata > Viperidae > Daboia > Daboia siamensis. The sequence continues at coordinate 6,939,781 of JAKJMR010000034.1, forward strand.
TGCAGGGACAAACTTAATTCAATGGGCTTCTATCATCCAAGAAATAGTCCAAATCTCTCTATTTTCTGTTGGTTGCAAAGGGAATTATTTCTGAATATGGGGAATGGAATCAAAATTTACCAGATTCTCTTTTCTGCCGTTTCTTCAAAATACCCCAAGCAAAATTGCATTCGATAGAAGCTGCCATTTTATTTCTTGCTAGCAGGTTGGAGTGATGTGAAACCCTGATTAAGTGCTGTTTCAGGGCATTTGGGGGAAATGAAAATTAAGAGGACAAAAGCAGGAAGGGTCTAAGAGATGGGTAGGCATTTTGCCTCTCACTTTTCTTTGGAATTCCTAAATTTAAAACAAAACAGCTTTTCCCAGCAATAATTAGCAATCTACCACATAATCAATCTCTGTCTCTCTCTCTCTCTCTCTGTCGCGGAACAATTAACAGTCTGACCAGACGTGGATGGACTGTGGTTCATTTGCATGGTTAATATCAAAGAAAAGAAATCCAAAAGGCATACTCTATAGTAAAACTTTTAATGAGAAAACAAAAGACCTAGACTGACTACATTCTCTCATGAGGCAGAAGGAGAAAGTAAAACAGAAACTGTGAGAACTTTTTCTAGGCCTGCGCACAAAACAGTTTAAAACCAAAACATTGGCTGGACATAGCTGTAGTCACTATGGTTACAAGATAACATAATACACAGTGCAGAGCAGAAAAACATGTACAATTAGAAATGAGCGAAGCTGGCAAAACTAAAAAAACACGCAGTGACACTCTCTCTCTCTCTCCTCCCCCTCCCCCTGCTCCACCTCCACAGTTGGCTATACTGGACAATAAACAAAAGCTCATGATGCTATAGCCTACCATACTAGGCTATTGTGCTTCACTCAGGTCATAACGATTTGATTTCCTTTTGAGCACTTGATTGTATTGTTGCTGTTATTTTTATTTTATTTTAAAAGTACTGCCTATTAATTTCTTGGAGTTCACCATAGTAAGTCAGCTCCCTGTGATGGATGAAGAATCTGGTGAGCGAAATGATGGACATGTACAAAACACTAACCTATTGACTTTTCAATCCACAGTACACGTTTTACTGGTCAGAGCAACCTGAATCAATATTGTTAGTTAACTAAGTTTCAGCATTTCAACAGAGATGAAATATGATCACTGCACAATCTTCAGTTTGAGTTTCCTGTCTCAGAAAAAAAAATTACTTATATATCGCAGTCTAATCTCTGATGTGTTCCTTCGGTTCTAATATATTTATTTCTAATTATTCACCAAAAATTTATATTGCTCATGTTAAAAGAAAAATCTTCATCAGGGTCCAGTCCAAGCTGGGAATAAACAAAATGGAGACTGTTTTAGAAAGAAGGTTGTAGTTTATTGAAGAGGAGAGCCAGACAGAAAGATGGCTCTGGGGAAAAAAAAATCTGACCACTTGTAGTAGGGAGTGGTGGTTTTTTATACCTTCTTGAGCTTTTGTTTGGAGTTATTCCCATGGCATGAACTTTGAACTGAGTCTGAGTGTGCCTTTCTGGTATTCTGATGGTGGTGGGTTAATCCTATTATGTCCCAAAGGTCATATCCTGCTTCCCTGGGGCTGTGGTTGATGAGTGTTGGATTATTTTTTTATTTTTTTTGGTGTGAGGGATTGTTGATTCTAGGGATCTTTGTCTTTCTAATCCAAGCTTCCTAGCTCCAATCTTTCTGACAAGATTATCACATCTGCATTTCTGCAGACCTGGTTTCTGTTTGGGGCAGAGAGACTTGGGGAGGGGGCTTTGGTTTCTGCCTTTAAGATCCTTTGGGGAAATATAATATTCTGCCTTTTAATATTCCCCAAAATATTTCTTTCTCAGGGGTGGGGGTGGCTGACTTCCCACACTCACTTCAGTAGACAAAGCTCAGTGTGATAAGGGTGTGAACCAGTTGCCTGAGCTTTCTGGTCCAGATAGAATTATAGATGGCACTAAAGCAGCTAAAGCTGGACAAAGGCTCCCCTGGCCATGGCCTCCATACTGCTCTCCAAGCAGTAGATATCAATCCAGAAGAACCCTAACGTGAGCCTCTAAGGACAGTGCAACCCTCACTGAAATCACATCTGAAACCATCGCCATCTCAGCTAAGGTCAATCTGAGCTTCCCCATTTCCATCCAGTTCCTCACAAGCCTCCAAACAGTGGTTCAAGACTTCAGCAGACATCCACTTGATCTTCGTCCCCTTCATCCATTGACCCTGACATCTAGCTTGATCTTGGATCTTACCCTCTTGGTTGTCCTTTGTTTTTAAGGTTTCTCTATCTGCTACCTTGTCACAGAGCTTGTAGTTCCCAGTGACTGCCTTATCACAGGTTTTGCTACCCAAAGCCCAAGCAGCAATATTACCTCGGGAAATATTTTTATAAGATATCTCCCATTTGTGCATAGCCCTGTCTCTATAGATACCAGAGAGAACAAATGGGAACTTATCTTACTCTTGACAACTTCTTTTCCTTTAGCAAGGTATTCATTATCATCATCAGGGCAGATGATTTCTCAAGTATCATAAAGTAGAACTTACTAATGAGCTATCTACAAGCCATAGCATGCACACAATCACAGTTGTGAATCTATGTGAAGGAGCCAAAGCTGTTTCATTAAACAGTATTAGCAGCAATTACAGTTTGGTGGTGCAACCTACCAGGAATTAAGAAAATAAATGGAATGGAGATATATCAATCTGTTTCGAAAGCTTTGTCCCTCAGTGAATTCTTCAGACTGAAAAACAAAACTGCTATAGAAAAAAATATATAAGATACAGTCTGCAAATATTTCAGTTTTCTGCTGAAAAGTGAACATACTTACCCTCCTTCAGAAAAAGCTGGGAAAGATATTGAAGGTGGTAAGCAAGGTAAAGCTAAAACTGTTTATGGGAATATTTTTATTTGGTCAACTCACAAATACATAGCAGCAGGCAAAACGTCTTTTTAAGAACTCTTCATCTAACAAATCAATTTTTAAAAATCAGAAAAAGGGCAGAATTGATGCAAAAACGATGATAGAGAATGGGAAGTTTTGGGCTTGAATTTTGCTTAACCAATTTTTCTAAAGGAGAGCTCTTGAAACTGAAAAGTTTGCCTACTTTTTTTTTTTTAGATTTTTAATTAATGTATTAAAGGCAGCATCACAAATGGATTTTGTTTACAATCTTCCCCTTATTTTTGCTTTTTGTAATGAAGCCAGTTAAAGTGTTTTGTGACTTTGCAGCTTTCAACTTTGGTCATCCTAGATTCATACGTGGTATTTGTCATGGGGTGTCTATTGCTTCAGCCCAGCAATTTATGTTAGGAAGATGCAGATGGAATAGGTATGCACAGAAAGCTATTTGAAGTTTTGAGGTGAGCTTATTAGTACTCAGAAGTATTCTCTTGAGACTGAAGATAAAACTCACTAAGGATAACTGAGAAGGTAAATTCAGCACTGGGGATGCTTCTGCTGACCAATTGGTAAGAAGGGTGTAGACCCAAAAGGGAACGAAGTAAAAAAGAAAGGCATGTGAAGATTTGAGGATTGTCAGAGGGCTGCTAGGGAAAGTGTTCTTGAAACAAGACTAGTATTTGATGGTAAAAGAAAAAGAAAAAGAGGTTTATTCATTGAAAAATCAAGGGTTCTTAAGAATTCCTGAATTAAATATTGTTTTATTCAGATCCAATTTCATTTTTGATGCAACTGCAGTGGTTGTAAAACATAGCTGATATCAACTGATCTCAAAAAAAAGCTAAGACCAGTATCAATTCAAGTTAGTAATTGAATGGGAGGCTACAGGGAAATTTTTGCAGATCATATTAGAAGAAGGCAATGACAAATAATTCATATTCATAGAGGATAGATCTTCACAATTGTTACTTATTAGGTACTTGATTTCTAGGTAATTCCATGTAAAGCAATGAAGACGCACTGAGATATTATTGACCATACTGGTAGTTTCTTTTGACAAGTTCTAAAACTGACCTTGGTAACATAAAGTTATGTCCATATAGAGGGCACACAATGGAATAAAAAGCGCTCTCCATGGTTTATGGAGTTGAGGGAGATGAAGCATGGGAAGGGACAACCATGTCCCCAAATGGGCCTCATCTCTTAATGTTTAGATTACAAGCCCAGTTTAGGCCTTCTTCACATACACAGAGACACACAGTCATCAAAAAGTACAACTGTATTAAATATTTAGGCAACCCTGGTCAAACTTTGTCTGTCAATGAATCCCTAAGGGAAACACAAATTGACCCAACTTCAATATAATGTTAAACACAGCATCTTTTTCCCAAATGTGAATGCATAGTTAACAATTTGTGTGCAGTTGGATTTAACCCAAGAGCATGGTGAATATGACAGGTACAGAAGTATGGATATCCTTCTTTCAGTGCTATTTTTTTTAACTCTAAAGTTTTTAATAAAGTCCCAAAAGGTGATTGACTCATTTTCGTACCGTTAGCCAGGTAGAGATCATTCAAAATGGCATCAAATCTTCTGATCCTTCTAATCTCTGAGGTTGTGGCTGTTCTGCCTATGGAACCATGGGTTCCTCAAGGCAATAGCTTAAGCATTTGACAGTGAAGAAAATTCACTCTTACTGTAAAGCACCTGGAAATTCAGGCAGTTCAAATGAGTATAAAGATTTATTGCAAGCTTAAGGTCTCTACAAGAATCTGAACTATTAACGGTCAAGGGAAATTAACAGGAGTTAAGAATAGAAAGGAATTCAAGGTGGGCTGGACTTGGATCTCTTGTGAGTGCACAGGGACTCGAGGCTTGATGATATGTTTGACCCCTCCCTCAGGCTCTACCTTACAAAGGAACAAAAGGATCTTTTTAAAAAAAAATAAATGCTTCTTTCTACTCATTTCAGCTGTGAGAAACATTATTAAGATATGGAAGTTACATAGAACTGAAATCAGAGGCAAAGATAAGGTCAACCTGAAAACTGTTCAGTTCTGCGAACAGAATCCAAGATCATTGCAAACAATCTGCTCAAAAGTTTAGCTGACAACAGAGCAGTGGCCCACTGACCCACAATACAGTATTATTTATACAACAATGATTTGAACAGGACAGCTCTCAGAAGGAAAACTTTTCTTTGACTGCAACACAAAAGACATTATCTGAAATATGCAAAAGAAAATCTATTTTGCAGGAAAGTGTTTTGCAATGAAAAATCAGACACTGAACTGTTCAGCCACAACACACAAGATACATCTGGAGGGAGAAAAAAAGATGAACTGTCTTGAAGAACAGAACACCTTGCTCCCACATAGGAAGCTCTATTACGCTTTGATGCTGTACACAGAAACAGTTGTGCTAGAAAGAAACATGGATTCAACTGAATATCAGCATGTGTTAGTGTTAGGTCTGCAGAAGGTTTCATGGTTTACTGTCAGTCACTCACACAAATAAAATGTCTACAGTTGCCTCACTTCCTACTTTTATGTGATATGTAATTCCTTCTCTGAAAGCAAACCTTTGCTCTCTACTTGTTACTGGGACAAGAGATGTCCCATCCTTCTGAGCTGGGTCATGAATCTCTTTATGCAGAAGAAACTGTCAGCACAAATTCTAAATTAGATATTTCTTAGGTCCAGAGCTCATATCTGAGAGTCTCTGGCTTCCAAAGGAGGGCTATGGGCTGTGAGTTCCCTAACCCAGCATGTTCTCAAGTTTACAATGCTTCCAGAGAGCAGTTAATAAGCCTTCCCACTTTAAGTACCTTAGTACAGTTTTACATATAAACGGGGGAACATAGTTGACACTCTTTTCTTAGTTATTTAAAGAATTTTGCAAAATATACAAAATAAGCACATAACCTGTAAGAAATGGGCAAGATCAAGAAAAGTAGAAGCATAAGAATATACTTATACGCAGCCACATGAGACAGTTGGCCAGTCCCTTCTGCCTTCAGAAGTACTGAGAAAGAGAGACTGAAACACTCATAGGCAAAAAAAGCAAGGAAGTGTTGGTTTACAGTTGAGACAGCAAAGATCAAGACATCATGGTAAATTCCTTTGTCCTTTGCTGCTAGTTGGCTCCAGTTCATTCTTTTCCTGGATGTTTGGCTACTCTAGATTGGACCCCTATTACTCAGCTGAGTTTGGGATTGGCTCCTGTAGCCAATGAACCAACCTTCCTATCTGTATGATTGGAAGAGAGCAGTGGTGGGATTCAAATATGTGAACAACCAGTTCTCTGTGAGGATGCCACTTCCAAAAGTCCGTTCTGGGCCTGGGCAACAAAATATTAGCTACCGGTTCTTCCAAACTGGTGCGAACTGGCTGAATCCCAGAGGGATGCTGCATTTCTTGACAACTTAGTATTCCAGTATCCACAACTCCTGACTTTAGCTCTCCAACCTCCTTACTGATATTAGACAGAATCCTCATTTGTTATCATTCTTTTCTTCCAGGCTATAGAGTTCCTCAGCATATTTATGCTTATGAGAACATAAAGAGATAAAACTATTGCTTTAGATAGTTTCCTTTCCATAATAATAGCAGAAGCAGCAATAGCAATGTTGTGTGTCGATGTTCAACATTCAGCAGAGAACATAAAGCTGATCAATCCATATCATATTCCAGTACAACAATACATATACAAGTAACACTGTAAGAGTAATACAAATTTACTAAAGGATTCCGGGGCTACTAGTCCTAACATTAGTAATCAATGTTTCACAGGCAGGTGAGGAAAAAGCAGCTGACAAGACAATAATCTCAAATATATGTCCATATTATCCAGGAGGTTCTTACATACATGAAAGAAAGATTTTGGAATGGATTTTGTAGTCTCCAGACCTAAATATTACTGATTATAATGCATGGAGACCTTGCAAGCAAATCTAAGAATATTTCTTGGCTAAAAGAGTTCTGCAACAAAGAGTGGAGAGAAATATCTCAAAGCAAGGATGGACTCTTAGCTGGTTAGAGGAAATATTTGGAAGCTGAAGTTTAGCTCAAAGTGTGTAATTGAATGGTTGTCCAAATTTCTATGTAAACAGATATTTACAAATTTCCTCTCCTCTCCACATTGTTGTGGATTTTCTGTAGGTTTTTTTGTTCAATATTTCTTCCTTTAGCCTCTGTAACAGAAAGATATTTAATCTCTCTCTCTCTCTCTCTCTCTCTCTCTCTCTCTCTCTCTCTCTCTCTCACACACACACACACACACACACACACACACACACATCATTTAGAGAGTTCTTTTCACTTATCTCAGTCCTCAATCTGGAATACAAACTAGAATATATAAGGAGGATAAACAGTTTCTTCCACCTCCAAATGATGAACTGTGGCCTCTCTTTCCCTTGAATACATTAAGAGAGTGTTTGAATAAACCGAATAAGTACAGTGAATTAAGCTTGGCCATTTGCTTAATCTGAAAAATGAAACAGAGCTACAGGAATTGGAAAATGAGTTTAAAATAGAATCTCCAGAAGACTAGGCGAGGGCAACACAGCATATCAACTACTCTACAATGTACAGTTCACAAAGAGGAGCCAAATGTTTCCTTTAGCTCTACTAGCACCAGCTTAATGTTCGCCTCCATGTTTTCATTTCCCCTTAGTTTCTGTAATATAAAGGTTTTTCAGATTAACATATTCTTAAGCATTAGGATAGTCTGCCATTGCTATTGCAAAACACTGTTCGTGTTTTAGCAGTAAGTCAGCAAAACTCTCAAGCTGGTATTTGCATTCGGTCATGGCCTTCTCTTTCCAATTTAATCTTGATGATCACATATTCAGACTCATAAGAACACCAATAACTGCTAGCCTCTTGGATATCACAGTGTAAAGAGGATAGAATACTTTCAAGGCATATCAGAGGTTCTCGATAACAGAAGCTTGAAAAATCTTGCAACAACATGTTTTTTTTAAATTCTACTTATCCTTGTAGTTGGTCATGTCTTTGTGGCAGGCATAAGATGCCAACAAATCAAATATTTCTGTGGTACATTGATTACTCAACTGTTTGATACAAAGGAGAAGCTTTTTTAAAAAATAAAATAAAATGGGATATAGCACCTGAGTTGGGAGTCATCAATTTTTTCAACTCCAGGTGCCATCATATTGTATTGATAGACCAGGATTCTACCATGCAGTTATACTCTCCCGCATCTTTTCTGCTAGTTTTTATTCACCTTATGAATGTAAGTTTGATTCAGAAAAGAGAATTTCAAAGGAATCCTTAGAAGAGTGAAATCTTCTTCTAGCTGCGATGTAATGTAAAGAAGGCATTCAGACACTTAAGAAATCAAACAAAAGCAAGATCACGTATCAATCCAGAGACAATCAAAAGTTAACTAACAGCCAATCAGGAATAGCAATTTTCCCCTTCTGAGTGCATTTTTTCATAGGGGGAAGCATCCACCTCCATTTGCTTATGCTTTTTTTGTCCTTTTTGAGCTTTTTTCCTCAAAGCGGCTAAAAGCCAGATGAGAAACATCTCAATTCCTGATGGAGATCACAGAATTCTATGGCAAATTGGGGATTAACAAAATAATATGCAGTTTAGACTTTTTTTTAATGGGCTCTGCTCTGAGATATAACTTTGTTGCCCATGAAAGACAGAAGAGTGAAGAGGAAAAATTTATTCTGACAGAAGTGATGAAATCACTCCCCCCCCCCATCCCCATTTCTCTTCTTGTGCCTTTTTAGTTCCTTTCCAGTTTTTAAACTTGATGTGGACAACCAAGAATTCTCTTGATTGCTCAGTAACACTCTTTCTGAGGAAAGCCTTTAGCATGCATTCCTCACCCTTTGGTCCAGCTAGGAGGATCGCCACTTACTTTCTCCCAAGAAAATCAGAGCAGAGAAGGATTTCTCTAGGAAAAAGTGGCTGATGACAGCATTACTGAAACAGCTTTTACCAGAGGTTTGGGGGAGAAAAATTGGGTTATGGATAGAGAATTAATACAGAGAAACACTTTTTACAGAAGAACACTTTTCAGGAATTTCAAGACAGATTTTGAAACAGCATTATCTAATATTGAATCAAACACCCAGGATAAGATAGCTTCCTACTGTAGTTGTTCTCTTTGAATTATCCATCATATAATACCACAGAGGGATAGAATCAAAATCAGGTGAAGTGTTAATACCACTTTACAATGCTTTGGTAAGGTCACATCTGGAATACTGCATCCAGTTTTGGTCACCACGATGTAAAAAAGATGTTGAGACTCTAGAAAGAGTACAGAGAAAAGCAACAAAGATGATTAGGGGACTGGAGGCTAAAACATATAAGGAACAGTTGCTGGAATTGAGTATGTCTAATTTAATGAAGAGAAGGACAATGGGGGACATGACAGCAGTGTTCCAATATCTCAGGAGCTGCCACAAAGAAGAGGGAGTCAAGCTATTCTCCAAAGTGCCCGAAGGCAGGACAAGAAGCAACAGATGGAAACTAACCAAAGAGAGAAGCAACCTAGAACTAAGGAGAAACTTCCTGACAGTTAGAACAATTAATCAGTGGAACAACCTGCCTCCAAAAGCTGTGAATGCTCCAACACTGGAAGTCTTTAAGAAGAGATTGGACAGCCATTTGTCTGAAATGGTATAGGGTTTCCTGCCTGAGCAGGGGGTTGGACTAGATCACCTTCAAGGTCCCTTCCATCGTCATCATCATCATCATCATTATTATTATTATTATTATTATTATTATTATTATTATTATTATTATTATAAAACTTTTATTCATAAAACATGAAACTCAGTCAACTGAACACTCAAATTGACTGGCACTAATGGTTGAGACGGGTTGCTGCCAGCATCCTAGGTATCAACCAGGTATCTCCTTAAAATGTAAGATGTTCCAAGTAGCACAGTTTTTTGTAGATTTGCTGGAGTTATTGTAGGAAGCTGCAATTTCTTGATGTATTTTCAAAGTTTTTGGACATAGTTCCCAGTGCCCCAATGACAATGGGTATCACTGTTACATGTTTCATCCATAATCACGCAGTTTTGATGGCCAGGTCATGGTATTTTGTAATTTTTTCCAGTTCTTTTTCTTTGACTCTGCCATCTCCTGGTACAGCGATATCAATCAACTGTACGCTTCGGTTCTCTATGACTGTGATATCTGGCGTGTTGTGTTCCAAATGGCTGTCTGTATTCAGAAGTCCCACAAGATCTTGTTGTGTTCCAAATGGCTGTCTGTATTCAGAAGTCCCACAAGATCTTCACCCTCTCATTCTCGACAACTTTTTCCACCCTATGTTCCAACGACTTTTCAGACATAGGCAAATTGTATTTTTTACACAATGCCCAGTGTAATCAGTTTGCACGATTTTGCTGCACCCACATATATTATTATTGTTGTTGTTGCTGTTGCTGTTGTTGTTGTTGTTGTTGTTGTTGTTATTATTATTATTATTATTATTATTGTTGTTATTGTTGTTATTATTATTATTATTATTATTATTATTATTATTATTATTATTATT
>JAKJMR010000034.1:6950263-6986610 GCA_024449315.1 Daboia siamensis
TTATTATTATTATTATTATTATTATTATTATTATTATTATTATTATTATTTTCTTCTGAATATCAAATCCTGGAGATAAATTGTATGGAATGACCTTACATCACCTGCTTCCAGAGACATCTGCTTGGTTGCTATAGGAAATTAGGCTAAACAAAATTAATCTAAGAATCTCTAAAAAAAAACCCCACTGTACAGTCTTTCAGAATGGAAATGGCTGGTGTCATTTGCAGTCGCTTTCCTTTTAGTAATTAATAAAAGATACAACTGGGTCTAATTGTATCTTGGAACTTTCCTCTCTTTCTTGCTTGATGGCAGATATTTGGCTGTTAAATAGCTTATTGATATTGAAAATGGATGAGTATGTTGAATTCATCAATTTTCAAAGTTCACGAACAGATATTTTTGCTGCATATTCCAGCCATTCTGGAGTCTGCCTCAATTTTGAATCTTCTCAGCTTTAATGGAAGACTCTTATACTCTATGAAAGGAGACACACCAAAGGAATCTGCAACTGATGTGGATTTTTCTGATGGTTTACCCATAGAGGGAAATGAAACAATCCACCCACAGTTGTCTGATGGAATGGTCTTTTGAATTCTCTTTTGGATTTGTGCTCTCTTTACTTCTTTGAAAACTTGTTCATATTGTTTTCTCCACTTGCATAAGGAACTAGTACAATAGCTAAATCTGGTAGAAATCTATTATTAATTAACCCTAAAAAAAGGATCTTAGCCCTGACATGTTTGGTGGCCTTGAGGCATTCACAATAGTTTGAACATTCTCTCTCTGCTTCTGTAGGCCTTATACGTCCATACTCTCATGGCAATATTAGGTCTAAAGAACTCACATTTGTTGCATTGTGCTCAAAGGTCAAGGTCTGCTAATCTCTGACATGCTGCCTTATTCAGAGACACATCACTGTTTTCTCTTGTAACATTTATTTATTCATCCATTTGTTTGATAGATTTATTATCCACCACAATTCCAAGAATCAATATTTAGATTATGTCATCTGAATAACATTGAGTGCCTGAACAACCTTGGAGCATTTGATCTCTGGCTATCTGCCAAAATGTTTGCTCTGATGTTACTCCAAAAGCAACACTGTTATAATGACATAGCCTTTTGGATGGATGGATGGTGAAAACACTTTGGACTTATCCTTCATTTCCATCTATAAATAAGCTTCTAGTAGGTCTGTTTTAATTAAATGCTGTCCTCCATCAAGGTTAGCAAAATGTCTTCAATTCTGGGCATGCAGTAATACTCAATCTGTAATAGTGGAGGGTTAATGGTAACCTTACAGACACCCTAGTTCCATTCCATTCAGCTATAGAAATTATGGTGTAGCAGATGACTCTCAAACAATTTTTCTCCTTCATCTGATTCAATTTAGTTTCTACCTTTTTATTTCTGGCATCTGGAATTGTATGCTCTTTGTGAAACTTGGGTGTGGTGTTTTTCTACAACATTATTGTACCTTTGGTTTTGTTTGAATGTGGCAAGGCCACCAACAAAATCCACTACCTTTTCCGGCTTCCTCTTGGTTGGTCCCATGATTGGAAGTGCAGCTGATGATGAAACACCATTATAAAAATGGTGACTCAAAAGAATATGAGGGGTCCTTGGTGCTCTCTGAGCTTACTTGTTTTCTTGCAGACATTTCACTACCCTAACTAGGTAACAGCATCAGTGCTAGTAAGGCATGCTGTTTGCTGTCTGTGACTTGCCTGTCTGTGTAGGCAGGGGAGGTCTTAGGGATTCTTTAATTGTTTACTAATGGCTCTTTGGCAGTTTCTTGATTGGGATATTGCTTACTTGATTGTTGGTCTGAAAGTGACCTTGGAGTTCATCTATGCCAGGGGTGTCAAAATGCCAGCACGCGGGCCGGAGTATCATGGAGAAACCATGCCCATCCCATTGCCAGCAATGGGAAAAAGTTCCAATACTTTGCGCTACGTCACGTGACATCACGAGTTTGACATGTCTGATCTATGCTGATCTGAATGCTGATTACTGATGGAGAGGTGCTGGAGTCTTTTTCTCTTTGGGGCTGGTTGATTGTCTCTTTTGCATAATCTATAGATGTTGTTAATGCCTATGTGTCTGTTGATGGCAGTGGCAGTCAGAACCCCTGAGTGCTGGTTCTCCTGTTTTCCACGAGATATATGTCCAGCTATTGCATTTTACAATTACAACTATCACTCCAGTGGGAATATATTCTCCAGTAAAAGGCTGTAATTGTATTTCTGATGGCTCTAGCATCTCTGAATGCTGTTCAAACTTGCACTGTAACTGATACAAGGGAACCAGTATAGCACTGATAGCATTTTGTCATTTGCTTCTGGTGCGAATTGTATTGCGCTCTCATTTCATCTTTTAAGCTATAGATTGCCAGATTAGCTCTGTTTGCCTTCATGATTAAATTATTCATCTGTAGCATGGGCCACTTTTAAAGAAGTGGCCTGGTTGTTTATCTTTAGCAAATATTTTACTTCTTCATAAATGACAGGATCTTCAAGTATGTCACACTTTGCTGAATTTTCTGCAGATTCCTTCTGTAAATCTATGTGGAGATGATGTATGCGAAGCTATGCCCCCACGACATCTGAGAGTAAGATGGGCAGTATCTAAATTTGATAAATAAATAAAATAGTACAGTCTCTTTTGATCAATTACCTTCCGTCTGCTCCTGCAAGCTTATTTACATTTGTTGGTATACTCCTCACTGTATCTCTAGCAGCAATTTCCATGGAGATAGCAATCTCCAGCGTTTCCCTTAAATCTTAAATCTGTCAAGAGGTTTTCAAAAAAAAAAGATTTTCTTTCAGAATTCTACCCAGTAGCCGAACCCTCAAAGCACGATTTGGTGGTTCATCAAATTTGCAAAATTCAGACCTATTTTTATGTTCAGCTAGTTCCCCTTTCTGTCTTTAGATTATGAAATCTGAAATGCTTAGCAGTTTATGCATGTTTGGGTACCAAATGTCCCTGCATTAAATGTATTAATTCTGCAAAGCTGAATTGTGAGGGGGTTTAGGGACATTTCTTAGTAAATTATACATTTTGCCTCCCATAATACTCAAGAAAACAGGGACCTTTGTGCAACAATTACCTCCTGGACCTCAAAAAAAGTGTTCAGTATACAGGTAGTCCATGACTTACAAAAGTTCATTTAGTTACAACAGCACTGGAAAAAAAGAGACTTATGACCATTTTTCACATTTACGACCATTGCAGCATTCCCCAGGGTCACGTGATCAAAATTCAGAAGCTTGACAAGTGATTCATATTTATGATGGTTGCAGTGTCATGGGGTCATGCAATCACTTTTTGCAACCTTCTGACAAGCAAAGTCAATGGGGAAACCAGATTCACTTAAAAATCGTATTCCTAACTTAACAACTAGAGTGATTCATTTAAGAATGCTGGCAAGATAAAATGGGGCAAAATTCATTAACAAATGTCTCACTTAGCAACCTAAATTTTGGGCTCAAATGTGGTCGTAAGTTGAGGATTACCTGTATAATGCCCAGGTATTTCCACTACCATCAGAGTCATTTGACATCTCAAGTCAGTCAACTTGCTGGAAAGATTTTTCCTTGGTCTTTATAATGGGGGATGGGACAATGTTACTCTTCCTCTGTTGTTGCTACCTCTTTCACACCTCCTCTACAAAACAAGATGTGCTGTTTTAAAAGTGATTCCATTTCGTTATCGATACTGCATATTTTCTACTAACAAAACAAACACAATAGAGTCAGGAGTAGGATTTGTGTGTGTGTGTGTGTGTGTGTGTGTGTGTGTGTGTGTGTGTGTGTTGTGCTGCTTGCTTTACTGAAACTAAAAGAAAAGCAAATTCCAGGAAGTCTACAAGAATTATGATACATCCAAGGCAGGCCAAATTAACTGAGCCACAATACAAGGTCACGTGCATGATTAATAATCAATGATAATAACACAATATGGTACACTGCACACTCTCAAACTATCGTTCCAATATCTTGGGCAACTTCCAGGAGAGAGTTGGTGGATTGTTGAGAGAGAAAAAGAGAGAGAGAGGGAGAAAGACAAAAGAGAAAGTCTCATCATACAAGCCATTTATCATTCATGATGTTAAATCTGACCCTTGACAATAGGGCAAGCAGAATGAAATATATCTCTCAAAATAAGAAGGATGAGGGAGACATTTTTCTGATGATTGAATATGCTGTATAAAACAATTAAAGGATTTCCTCATCCCAAATGTTAAACAAAAAAATAGAGGAGTGGAGAATTTGCCTAGCTGCAAAGCAAAATAAGAATAGAGCATAGATAATGACAAAAATCAAGGGGTTGTGGGTTTTTTTCTTTAATTTTGGTTACAAGAATATTCCCATGCAAGTAAACAGGTTCTGAGTGGCATTTGATGAATTAATTGGCAAAAAAACCTCAGGAATTTCTCACAATAGCAAACATGCAAATATGCCTGTGAAAAAAGTGGATTATTTGCAAGAAAGGTTGGGGTAGGGATTTAACATTTTAAAAGGCAGATATGGGCGGTGTGGGGGGGGGGGGAAGAAGACAATTAGCAAAACACAGCACACTGCCGATACAGGACGAGAGACAATTGTAAAGACTGTTATTTTCAATTAACACTCAGCAGCCCAGTGACCATGGTAGGTCCCATATAAAGTCACACTCTGAGAAGAATAAAATGGGATTTTATTGGGCTGTTCAATTATGGCACAAACTGCAAATCATGTCAAGGTCATTAGTAGGGGAAGATAGTAGAGCAGTGTTTCTCAAACTCAGCAATTTTAAGATGCATGGACCTCAACTCCAGAATTCTGAGAGCTAAAGTCCACACTTCTTAAAATTGCCAATATCTGTCTACTATTTGGTATCATGCAACAAAGCAGTTGCAGCCACCTCCATTTCCCCAAGAATAAGTTCAGCTCATCGCTTCTTTCAAAGGGTGGTATAAGTGTATAGCCCCGGAAATCTGGAAGGGTATGGGATCACTGATTCCCCACTCAAGCATTCACAACTATATTCCAGATGTGGAGCTAATTGAGACCCATGTCCATAGGCAGCCTCCTCCCACCCAGGCCCTTAGCCTATAAATTTGTTCTTTGCTATTTGTTCTAAGCACTAAGCATTGAAGATTTATGGATTCAGTTACATCAATTTGCAAAGCTTAGGTGAGTGGAGTTAACTCAGCACAACAGGAAAGGGGTATGCTATAATAAAGCATTGTGCCCAGTTATTTGCAACACGGTGATGTGTACAGTTTTGAGAAAACAAAGAACCCTCACACAAATTATTGTAATGCTGATGATGAAGATGAGGACAGTGAAGGTGATGAAGATTGCCTTTTATCTTTTTATAATCTCCAGCCTCTAGTTAATTTATCTTCATAACATTTTCTACTGCTAAAGTTTCTGAGAACTACAGTACTTCCTGCCTGGGGCATATAATATAAAATACACAAGGTAGTAGGTCATTCACTGCTGGAGCCACCTGACTTTTCTCCCCTCTCTCTGTTCTTCAGTAGGTGAACTGATGGCCACTCATTTGAGATCCTAGCAACAAGACAAAGCACAGGATTTATAGGAAAGAGATTCTGCCATCATATCCTGAGGTCTCCCAATGCGGCAGACATTGCTGGGGATCGGCAGACAAACTTGTTGCCCTGCCATAAGGAATATCTTTGTGTTAATTCCCAAGACAAAGGGAGGGGGTAAAATATAAATGTGAAGAGAGCTACTGATTTACTTCCCCCCCCCCCAGGAACTAAAAGTTGTAGTGGATAGGATGGCTAAGCTATGACATTATTAGATGGGATTGGAGATATGGGTTTTGCACCACCTCTACATTATTTTAGATCTGTTAGGTCTATCAAAGGTAAAGCAAGCCAAGAACTCGGGAAGAATATGGCTTATCATTTCTTACTGATAATTGATGGGTCATCATGCTGCTCTTGTTTAGTAGTTGCTGCCAATTTAGATGGAACCATTTTGGTAGGAGGAGTTTAGGGTCCACCTATAGGCTGAAAGTTTCCCACTTCTAGGATAAGTAAAAAGCTGTGAGCAGCTTGTAAAGCAGAATTATTTAAAACACTCTTGTATCACTTTCTCTTTTTCTCGCTATCTTATTAGGGTTGTTTCTATGCAAATTAAATTTGTAGGAGGTTGTGTTTACATGCATGCAAGATCAATGCTCAAGGGCTCCGAGCGCATGCAGTCTGAAACCCTGCAAATTGAGATTCCTAGTTGTGCAGAGAAAATCTATTTGCATACCAATTGTAGGTGTTAAATTCAGTTCATGGTTCTGGATGAAGCTGTGAAAGTTGGGAGACATGGATAAATGTATGCACCCCCCCCTCCTTTCTTCTTTGCAAGATCTCTTCCAAATAGAAGCAATTTTATGCAATCAAAATGATCTTGCATGTCCATGTAATATCTATATTAAGGATCCAGTAACCTTATCATTTAACTCCCAGCTCTTCAGGATTCATTTATTTATTTATTTATTTAATTTTATTTCTATACCGCCCTTCTCCCGAAGGACTCAGGGCGGTGTACAGGGCAAATACATACAAAAATACAAAAATTAAAAAGAGATTAAACTAGCCCAAACTAAAACCAATACAAATATTAAAACTACCCATCCCTCATCCCTCATCAGGCCAGTCCAGCTTGTACAAATAAAAATGTTTTCAGACCCCGACGGAAGGAGCGAAGGTCGGGCGCCATCCGGAGCTCAACCGGGAGCTGATTCCATAGCCCCGGGGCGCCCACAGAGAAGGATCTCCCCCTGGGGGCCACCAATCGACATTCTCTGATCGGTGGCACCCTGAGGAGACCCTCTCTGTGGGAGCGTACAGGGCGGAGGGAAGTAGATGCCGGCAGCAGGTGATCCCCGAGGTACTCCGGACCCATGCCATGAAGGGCCTTAAACACCATAACCAGTACCTTGAATCTCACCCGGAAGACAACTGGCAACCAATGCAGCTCACGGAGCAAGGGTGTTATATGGGAGTATCGGGAGACTCCCAACACAACTCTCGCGGCTGCATTCTGTACCAGTTGGAGTCTCCGAGTGGTCTTCAAGGGCAGCCCCATGTAGAGAGCATTGCAGTAGTCAAGGCGAGAGGTCACGAGCGCATGGGTGACCGTACACAAGGCATCCCGGTCTAGATAGGGTCGCAACTGGCGCACCAGGCGAACCTGGGCGAAGGCCCCCCTAGTCACAGCCCCTATATCAGGGGTGTCAAACTCAATTTCATTGAGGGCCACATCAGCATTGTGGTTGCCCTCGGGGGGGCCGGGTGGGTATGGCCAGGGTGGGCGTGGCCTACTGGGTGGGCGTGGCTAGACTGTGTATGGCCTACTCGGTGGGCGTGGTCAGCTCTACATCGTTCGCATCAAGGGTGCCTATGGGGGCCTGGGCAGGAGTGGGACAGATCTGGGGGTCTCTGGTAGAAGGAGAGTCTCTGGGCCAGGGCCAAGGTAGTGGGGGCCGGTCCCTCACTGTTTCCAGGATGGCTTCGCGGGCCACATGAAACCACTTTGCGGGCCGGATCCGGCCCCCGGGCCTTGTGTTTGACATGTCTGCCCTATATGATCTTCCAAAATGAGCTGTGAATCTAGGAGGACTCCCAAGTTGCGAGCCCTATCTACGGGGGGTAATAGTTCACCCCCCATAGAAAGTGATGGGATATTCTGAATATCCCGGGATGCAGGTATGCACAGCCACTCAGTCTTGTCGGGGTTGAGTTGAAGTCTGTTACTCCCCATCCAGACCCGGACCGCCTCCAGGCAACGGGACATCACGTCGAGGGCATCACTGGGGTGGTTTGGGGTAGAAAGAAAAAGCTGGGTATCATCAGCATATTGATGATACCCAACTCCAAAACCACGAATGATCTCACCCAGCGGTTTCATATAGATGTTGAACAGGAGGGGCGAGAGGACCGACCCCTGAGGAACTCCACAAATGAGAGACCTCGAGGTCGACCTCTGTCCCCCTGCCAACACCGACTGCGAGCGTCCCAGGAGATAGGAGGAGAACCACCGCAAAACTGTGCCTCCCACTCCCAATCCCCTGAGACGCCGCAGCAAGATACCATGGTCGATGGTATCGAAAGCCGCTGAGAGGTCTAATAGGACTAGGACAGAGGAATATCCCCTGTCCCGAGCCCTCCAGAGATCATTCACCAGAGCGACCAATGCCGTCTCCGTGCTGTACCCGGGCCTGAAACCCGATTGGTACGGGTCTAGATAATCCGCTTCATCCAGGGCCAGAGGGAGCTGATGTGCCACCACACTCTCAACAACCTTCGCAAGAAAGCGAAGGTTGGAGACCGGTCGAAAGTTATTCAACAAAGCTGGATCCAAGGCAGGCTTCTTGAGGAGGGGTCTCACCACCGCCTCTTTCAAGACGGCGGGGAAACTACCCTCACTCAAAGAAGCAGATATAACCGCCTGGAGCCAGCCTCGTGTCCCTTCCCGAGCCGCATAAACCAGCCAAGAAGGGCACGGATCCAATAAACATGTGGTGGCACTCAGCTTCCCCATAATCCTGTCCACTTCATCCGGAGTAACAGAGTCAAACTCCTCCCAAACGACAAGATTGCCCGTGTCCTGCTCGTCAGACTCCGCCCAGTCAGAGTCCAAACCGGTCCGAATCCGAGCGATTTTGTCCGACAGATACTGATTAAACTCCTCGGCACGACCCTGCAAGGGTTCTTCCCTCACCTCCTGATTAAGGAGGGAGCGAGTCACCCTAAACAAGGCGGCCGGGCGATTATCTGCGGACGCGATAAGGGTGGCGAAGTAATTAGACCTCGCCTCCCTTATCGCAGCGAGATAAGACCTAATATAGAATCTTAGTCGCAATCGGTCGGATTCGGATCGGCTGGATCTCCAACAGCTCTCTAGGCCCCGTCTCCGACGCTTCATCTCCCTGAGCTCCGCGGAGAACCATGGAGCTCGATGGGATCTGCACCGGGTCAGGGGCCGCAAGGGTGCAACTCGGTCCAGAGCCCCAGTGGCTGCCTTTTCCCAGGCTTCCACTAGGGAATCTGCCGAGTTGTAAGCAAAGGAGGCAGGTGGGGACCCCAGCGCAGCCTGGAACCTCACAGGGTCCATTAAGCGTCTGGGGCGGTACCATTTAATTGGTTCCACACTCCCACGGTGGGGGGTGGCAAAACGGAAGACCAACCGCAGGAGATGATGATCGGTCCATGACAGGGGTATAAAAATTGGAGAACCCCCACCAAGATCATCTAACCACCGTCTAGATAAGAAAATCAAGTCAAGGGTGTGGCCTCCCTCATGAGTCGGTCCAGCAATTACTTGCGTCAGGTCCATGGCCGTCATGGAAGCCATGAACTCCCGAGCTAACTCAGATGATCCTCCCAGGGATGGTAGGTTGAAGTCACCCAAAACTATAAGTTTGGGGAACTCAACCACCAACCCAAAGAGAGCATCGAGAAGCTCGGGCAGAGCTGCTGCTGTGTGTCTAGGTGAAATATACACCAGCAGCAAGCCCAACTGCGCACCAGGGCCACATCTCAAAAAGAGAGACTCACACCCGACTATCTGAGGACCGGTGGTCTCCCGCGGACACAAGGTCTCCCTCATAACAACCGCCACTCCGCCGCCCCTACCCTGAGCCCGAGGTCGGTGTAGCACCTGGAAACCTGGCGGGCAAATATCAACCAGAGGGATACCACCCTCTGGGCCCAACCAAGTTTCCGTAATGCAAGCCAGGTCCGCATGCTCACCCTCGATTAAATCGCGGACAAGAGGAGCCTTATTAACGACGGACCTGGCATTCAAATACACCAACCGGAGCTCAGGAGGCTGCACATCCTCGCTCCCGGGACCTCGGGGAAAAGACAGAGGGTCGGAATGCCTCACCGCTTGCAAACAGCGGAGAGGCCTTCCCAAAAATCGGTACGGCCCTCTGCTTATACACCTGCTGCCATTCCCTAATGTCGTGGGAATGGGTAATCCCACGACCCGCTCTGGAGCCCCAGAGGCAACCGACCTCCGCTCCCCCCCCCCGGAGATCTGTCCCGGCCCTGGCCTGAACAATGGTTGACGTAATACCCCCAATACCCGTACAACCAGAAAATCCCACCCCCCTCCCTAACCCCACAAAAAACCTAGCTAAAAATTCTACCAGGGGCCTCTTATTAAATTTATGCTGAAGGCCCCTGCCCCTGCCCAGCCATCTCATGATCTATAAGGAAATGCTATCCACAGCTTTTGCCTTGTAAACATTATCCATTGTATCCAGATTACATTAGCTGCCCGGCAGCCAAAAACAGTTTAATTTCCAGAAGGCAACAGAGGAATCAAGAAAGCAGAATATACTGTAATTGTGAAACAATGGTTGATCAAAAATTGGCTGACTGATCAACATTAAGGATGGGGGAATTGCTGAACTTTTTCTTTCTTCCACTGAGCAGGAAATTTCACATCCTTAGCAGACCAGGGAAAATTTAATAAAACAAGTCAGGCATGTCATCTGTAGTCTTCTGTTGGAGCTGAGATTGCAGATGCCCATGCCCAGAAAACAGCTAATATCTTTTCATGCCAAATGCTCTTTGGCAGCTAGACCCAGTTTAAATTTCCTCCCCTCTTAAATCCCTTGATCACCTCAAAATAGGATTTGCACCTCACACAGCATCTGCCAGGACTCTCTGTATAAATGGGGCATAGTGCCCTCCCCTCATTGTGGGTCCCACATTAAACTGTACATCACTTTCTGACCAGCTGTAAGCTGAAGGCATACAACGGTCCAGTATCTGTTTTTATATATATATATATATATATAAGGGACGCGGTGGCTCAGTGGGTTAAGACGCTGAGCTTGTCGATCAGAAGGTCGGCAATTTGGCGGGTCGAATCCCGAGTGCCGCGTAGCAGAGTGAGCGCCTGTTACTTGTCCCAGCTTCTGCCCACCTAGCAGTTCGAAAGCACGTAAAAATGCAAGTAGAAAAATAGGGACCACTACGGTGGGAAGGTAACAGCGTTCCGTGCGCCTTTGGTGTCTAGTCATGCCGGCCACATGACCACGGAGAAGTCCTCAGACAAGCACTGGCTCTTCGGCTTTGAAACGGAGATGAGCACCGGCCCCTAGAGTCGGAAACTATATATATATATATATATATATATATATATATACGGGACAAATCTTATTTCCTGTTTCAGCCTAGCCCAAGGCCATCTACAGGCAGTAGCCACAGCAGTGGCAGCTCATATTTGTGTAAATTTTTTGGTTTGCTAACAAAGAATAAAGGGAGACCGATATGATCATTTCAAACTTATTTGTTCTCATCAGTCAGCCATACCCTTCTGAGATTCGAACCTGGGCCGACTGCATCTTAAGCAGCTGTTTTAACCCCTAGGCCACAGGCTCTCTCTCTCTCTTTGTTAGCTGAGAAGTAAGGGAGATATCAGCTTTTTAACACTTTAACACTTTTTAACATTTTATTGGGTTCTACTAATCTAGCTGAAATGTTAATTTATATCGCAAGTGCAGGTATGACATGCTGTACACTAAATAAATGAATAAATCTCAAAATGTTTCTCCCCGCCTACCTTATAGTGGTGGCATTGCAAAATAACTGGGATAAAATACAAAATCTCATTCATTTCTCTAAGCAGGCGTTGTCTTAATGTTTAAAAGTGATGATTTATAATATTTTAGCAGAGAGGCGCACACACAGTAGCACTCCCTCCTCTTTTACCTACAGCAATAAAACCGATGGGAAAACTGAGGTGCAAGACCATGATTAATTGAAAGCCATGTGGTGAATTTTGGGGGCAAAGGATGGCTTGAACCAAGGCATCCCTATCCCAAGCCAACCGTTATATGGTAGTCCTTGACTTACAACAGTTCATTTAGTGACCGAAGTTACAACAGCACTGAAAAAGTGACTTATTAAAATTCTTCACATTTATGGCCATTGTGGCATCTCTATGGTCATGTGATTTATATTCAGATGCTAGACAACTGGTTCATATTTCTGATGGTTGCAGTGTCCTGGGATCATGTGATCATTTTTTTGCGATGTTCTGACAAGCAAAGTCAATGAGGAAGCCAGATTCACTTAAGAACCATGTTGATAATTTAACAGCTGCAGTGATTCACTTAACAACTGTGGCAAGAAAAAGTTGTACTGTAAATATACAATATACAACAGACATATCAAACACAAGGCCTGGGGGCCAGATCTGGCCTGCAAAGTGGTTTCATGTGGCCCGCAAAGCCATCTTGGAAACAGTGAGGGAATGGCCCCCGCTGTCTTGGTCCCAGCCCAGGCCAGCCGGGAGCCAATGTACAATTTCATGGTGGCCATCTATGCTGAAATGCATTCAGTGTTAGATCCACAAGACCATCTGGAAACAGCAAGGGACCAGCCCCTGCTGCGTCAGCCCCACCCACTGAGCATGCACTGGGAAGGTATCATCCTTTGTGAGAAATGAAGAAATGCATCATTGCCTGGAAGTGGCCTGCACATGGCCCTGTCTACTTTGGGCAGGCTAGGGGCTGGGTAGCGTTGCACTTCTCTTCAGATTCATGCCAGCCGGCTCAGCCTCTCAGCTGGGGGCTGGGCAGCATTGCGCAGGTAACATCGACTCTCATGCTGCTCATGGCATCCCCTCCTCCAGAGCCCACCAAGCTGGATATGAGAACTAGGTGAGGGCCATGTGCTGGCCACTTCCAGGTGATTCATTCCTCATGAAGGGTGACACTTCCCCAGTTTTGTTTCTTGCCTTCTCCCTCCCTCATCTCAAATATTTTCCCACCACAGGAAGGAAGGAAGGAAGGAAGGAAGGAAGGAAGGAAGGAAGGAAGGAAGGAAGGAAGGAAGGAAGGAAGGAAGGAAGGAAGGAAGGAAGGAGAGGGAGGGTCTGAGGGAAGTCCTGCCTTAGTCCTTCCCTGCTGCCCTTTCACCATCCCCTTGCCCCCTCCTCCTGATCTATCCTGGAGGGTCTCCCATCCTATTGCTAAGGAAGCTTTGGATACAAAGCCAGGTCTCCTTACATGGAGAGGGAGTCGTCCTCCCTCTTGACTTTGCCTTCGTACCCATCATGAGCAACCTGGCTAAGGAGAGCAAGCATAGCAGCAGCCTTGAGGAGGTAAGTGCAGCTGGATGCCCCCTTGGGAAGTGGGGCTCAGCTTACTGCCATGGATGCTTGAGGACTGGACTGGGCATTTGACCTCTGTGCCACTGTCCAGCCCCCTTCCCCCGTCATGGCCTGAGAGAAACAGTGAGACTCCTCCAGTGAACCATGCCTTAGCACTTGCCCCTGTCCCATCTCCTTCTGCCAGAGACCTGTCCCACTCCTGCCCAGGCCCCCACAGGCACCCTTGATGCAAATGATGTAGAGCTGGCTATGCCCATGCAGTAGGCCACACGCACTCCAGCCACGCCCACCCAGTAGGCTGTGCCCACCCTAGCCACACACCCCTGCCCTCCCCCAGGGCAACCACAATGCTGATGTAGCTCTCAATGAAATCCCCAATATACAATGTTCAATATATCTATTCTTTTGCATTTGCAACATAACCCAGCCAAATATGTTCATGAATAGGGCCAAAGTAATGCTAATGTAGATAACTTCCTAAGCCACTGTAACCATTGTGAATTTCTGGTGCAATTTTCCTCCAGAAATTCCTTAAACATATGAATTAGCAGAATGGGAGAATAAATTGAGATGTCAAACTAACAAACAAACAAAAAGTCTGGAAGAAAGCTACAGCAAACCACTATTTTATCATTCCCATAAAAATACATGAGATTCTAATAAATATGACAAATTGGGTTGGAAGATTATTGACAATCCTATATCATGCTGGAGGGAAGTGTTGAATGGCAGCCCGTAGGCTCCACTTTAGGCACTGGAGCATTTAATAAATTTATAAATCCCTTGGATGATGCATTAGAAAATATGATTTGCAAATGTGTGAATGACACAATAGTGGTGTAAACACTTTAGAGGAGAATATCAATATCAGGAATATATTGTGAGTTTAGTGTAGTTGTTATGTACTGGGCTCATAGTAATACCACGTGGGTTGCTGGAGCAGCTAACGGCTCTCCAGCAACCCAGACTACAAGTCTCCAGCGCTACAATTGGTTATCCCTAGGCGGCAATGGTTGTTTCAAACCTATTGGCTGCCGCCTAGGGGCTAGACTATATGTTGTGGCTAGTTGCAGCCATTTGCTCAGTACAGACTATGCACGAAATAAAATATGAGTTTCCCTGTACTCAGCTACCTCGTCTTCATTCCTGCGCCAAAGAACCCACTATTTAACAATAGTGGTTAGGGGATGGCTTGGAACCAGGAGATTGTAAGTTCTAGGTCTCCCATAGGCATCAAAGCCAGTGAGGTAACTTGTCCCTCTCTGTGTGTAATAAGGAGAACAGCTTACATCCTGCAATGATATCCTTAATATAATCAAACAACAACTGCCTATCAAAGTGCCTTGGGAAGGACTTGATAGGCTGGATTTGTCATTTTCATCCATCTAACATCTGTCTGACTGAGCAAAGAACCATAATAATAATGTGAGATAATAAGCAGAAGCCAGCAAGATGACTGTAAACAGAAACAAATGCAAAGTCCTACAGTTAATTATGAAAAACCAAGGACATAAATGGGGGGGGGGGTTCATGTGGAAAAAAAATCTGGGTGTCTTGCTGAATCCCAAGTTGAATGTGAGCCAAAAGTGTAATGCAGTTGCAAAACAAAACAAATATATTTCTAGGTTGCTTCAATAGAAATATAGTGCCAAGATCTTTCTCTTTTATATTGTATTGGTCAGACCATACCTAAAATATTGCTTTTGATTCTGAGCTGAATCAAAAGGGGTTTGGAAGGCAAGCTTGCAAGGAGTAGTACTGAATTACATAGACTTGGAGAAGAGAAGGTTGGTCAGTGTTTGGTACTGAAACAAAATTGCAACTTTTTATGTGTAATGTATATTCTTTGCCCATCATTGGTAGCCTATTTCCATGCGATTGAATGAAAATGTTTACCCAGACATGTATAGATAAATATATTCCCACCTCCCTGTGACAAATTACCAGAGTTGCAATTCATTCCTAACAAATCACTCCCAGTTGCAATGGGAACTTACACCTGGGGTAAACTTGGCCTCCGCGTTCTCACTGCCTTCTGCTAATCCAAAATCATCATCATAAAAAGACATTAACATGCTGAAATGTTTCATCCATTTCACAGAGAAAGAACTCTCTGAACAGCAGGCATTATTTACAGCTCAGTAAACAGAACTCTAATTAACCAGAGCAACCTGAGAAACAGAGCCAGCTAGTTAAGGTCAATAGATGTAATAATTTTGAACATAACAGCCTAGCAGACCATACGGTGGTTACAAGGAACAAAATGCATCGCATAATCAAAAGGGGAGGGCAGCTACTATAACAGGATTTTAAGTGGATGCAGGTTCTTACATCAAGGGTATAAATATTTATTGTAACTGCTTCCCCAACGCTAGGTATTCTGGCTTGGAATTCTGCTTGGGAATGTAGGGTCCCTTGATGTGCTCTAAGCTTGGTTTTCTTGCAGATGTTTCATTACCAAACTAGTAATGATGATGTCACCTAGTTTGGGTAACGAAACATCTGCAAGAAAACCACCAGGTTCAGAGAGCACCAGGGACCCCACAGATCAACCATGAGCAACAAATATTCTCTTCTATCAGTAATATTGTGGAATCTTAGTTTCGTGCCCCTGGTGCTGCTGGGGAGATTGGGACAATGCATGAATGTTTTCCTAACACTATTTATTCCAGAATCAATAGACAGGTGGAAAATGAAACTAGTTGATGCTGGAATGGATAAGACAAAGAGTCCCTGGCTATTGTAGAAGCTGAAGTCTCACACATTTAGAGAAAGTCAGGCTGGGAAATATATAGACATTTTTTATACACACAAATTTATTTGGGCACACGCTCTCTCAAGATTATATTTCTTGATGGTTAAAGCTTTTTCCTATTACATAATTCAGCTCTGTTTTAAAAATGCTCACAACATCTCATTCTGGCAGCTCATTATGATATCTTCTTAATTTTTTAAAAAAATGCTGCTGCATTTTCCCCTTCTCTTTTATTCCTATACCAAACATACTATACCTATACATACTATTTCTCGTAGGAAAATTTGCTCACTTTGGGTTTTTCTCAAAGCTGTGAGTAATGTAGAGAGTAGAAGTAGAGAGAGCAGAGTAGAGAGACTTTGGACAGGCAGTGACAATACCCGGAAGCAAGGCTTACTCCTCCCCCCCCTCCAATAATTTAGAAAGTTTATTGTGAGCAAATGCCTGTTTGAGCCAGTTAATTAACACAGCTTTCTAAAGTACCTGTTAAGAGTCATCCAAATCTGGAGCGCTCTTGTGAAGTCCTACAACAACTGGGCAAAAGGGAACTATGATAAATTTCTCCTGTCTTTTCTAGGGGGAAGGAAGTTGGAAGGATAGGATATAATAATGTTAAAAAAAAAAGCCGGTCTAAATGTAGCAGAGATTTGGGAGGATATCATGCAATTAGGAGATCCAGTAGATAATACATTGGATAACACTCCCTTTTAAGACTTTCTAAGGTTAGGAATCCCAGAAAAAAAATACAGTCATCAAGATAAAAAGCAATAAGGTAGGAATGTAGGAGAAGAGCAGGCAGAGCTGGAGGGCAGAGTTAAGGGTGTCATCAGTTTAGAATCATTATGTTGCTACAAATGGTCCAAGTCCAACCTCTCTTGAATTCCATTGACCCTTATCTGGAGCCACATTAGTTTTCTAGATTCTTGTTTATAGGCTGAGTATTAAAGCTTTGAACTGCAACTTAACATATGGTCTTGATCCTTTGTGCCTGCCAGGGGAACCCCTATATTTGATTTCCCTCTCTGAGATCTGATACCACATATTGTACAACTTCAGAGTGGAAAATACAACTTATTTTATTTTATTTTATTCAGAAAATTTATATGGCCACCCAATTCACTCATGGTGACTCTGGACAATTTACAGAAATAAAACCCCCAAACAAAACATAATAAACCTCCACCCCATTCCCCTCCCTTGTAACAACAATCAAATAATCATTAGATGGGCTCCATATCACCCTGGGTCTCTGGGATGTGTGGGGTAAAAATAAAGCTGGTGCTCTAGGTCTATATTCAGAAGACTCACTGGTAAAAATATGTTTTTTCCAAATGGGGTGTGTGTGTGTGTGTCTGTGCATGCACGCACATGTGTATGTGAAAATTACAATTTAACACTACCTTCAAATGCCTTCCAGCAACATCTAATGTATTCTAGCATTTAACCATGTTAAACTGACTACCTTTAAACTTATCTGCCAAGATAAAATAATTTCCATAATTTACACTGTCAAATTTAATGTTTGACTCTATATACCCATTGACGTGATGCTGAATGTTCTTTTCAATAAATAACTAAAATTATGATAACAAACATAAAGTTGTTTCTCAAGTGAGATCTTTTCTAAAGAAACTATCATCAAATACACACATTAGTGAAACAGGACTAGACTTGTCTGATAATGAAAATTTCTATTGAGGACTTCCGGTTTGTCATCATGGCCGCTGTGGACGCTGGAAGGCAAGCTCTGTCTTCTGCGTTCGGTTTTGCTTTGCTGGGGGAACCTGGAAAGGGTTGAAAGTTGTCCTGTAGAGGTGACAGGTTGATTGAAGGAGGGTGGCAGTGGAGGAAAGACTGGCCATAATAATATGGCCCGTCACTAGGCTGCAGACAGCCGAAGTCAAACTTATCACCAAGCACTTTGAAAGCAATGCAGATGGAACTGGGTGAAATCTGATCTTCTCTTTACCCTAAGTATTTTTTTTCCTGTAAAAGCTGCCCAAAGTATCTTTCCCCCTTGAAGAGAGAGGGAAGGGAATTTCTATCCCACCCTCTAAGAATAGTGGTGACTGACTACCCAGGGGAATTAAAGCACTAATAGAATATCTTTATTTTAATTGGATTTACTTGTTCCTGAAACTTGGGGACCAAAAATGTTCCTATTTTTACTTTATTTATCTACAAAAAAGAAATAAAATTGTAAAAAGGATTATAAAAATTTTGGACTTAAAAAACTTTAAACAGCTTCGGTGACATCTCATGATTGTTTGGTATTACAACTTGTTATTTCCTAAAAGAGACCTGGCTTGAAGCCCAGATCATAGATAAGACTCTTCTGACCTTGGAACCAACTGTGAGAAACTCAGCTGTAAGAGAACAGCTGGGCAGTACAACTGGCCTACTTGAACTGTGAATGTAAACCTTTACTGACTTTCAGAGTTATATGTGGGGAATTGCCTTCCTATCTCTTTATTTGAGGAATATTGGTTACTCTATGAGATGATGAAATACCTTGGACTATAAAATGTTGCTTGACAAATGACTTCTACTATAAAGACTATTTATAAACACGTGAAAGAGATGGATGAGGACCAGGAAAAGATTCTTTCCATGTTAAAAGCAATACATGAAACCATGCTCAGTTTGTGAAGAAATAAGGTGCTACAGAAAAGAACAAGATGTCTGCTTAGATATATAAACCCAAATTCTGACTACAACTAAAAACTAATAATGCAGAAGGTAACAGAAGAAGTGGAACAGTCAAATACTAAGACAGAGGACTCAATTGATCAACAAATACAGTCAATGGAATATCCAGAAAAGGGATTGACAAGACTGAAAATGGAAAATACTTTCTATATAAACCAGAAGAAATTTGAGGAGCAAAAGCAAGAACAGACTGAATGGAAGATAAACATACCACGACAATTATGGGGATTTGGAATAATAGGGAGATGATTTAAGGAATACAAATGGGCTAGCCCTTCCAAAAAATGGCAGCTAAATGGTATCTCTTATTCCAAACAATATAGAGGGAGATCTATTTGAAGATTTAAAAGCATTGACATGGAAGGCTAGTTGGCAAAGAAAGAAAGCCAGAATAAGGCTGAAGAAAATTGGGGTTTTGATTTATTAGAGGGATTCTGTATTACTAATTAGAGGGTCAAAGGGAAAAGTTGAGATAAGGGAAATTTTGGTCATTAAATTTAAAATATTTGGAAATTAGTCAAAAATAAGGATGCTATTTGTTTAATACTTAAAAATTAGACTCAAAAGAAAAAAATATTATGAATATATTTGATTTATTAACTCAGACAATATATATAATGGGCTTTGATTTATTAAAGGGGATACTGTACTATTAATTAGATGATGCAAGATGGAGGGAAATAGATAACTTTTAGGAAATAGAACAAGATTATATCCAAATAGATAAGATGTGTATTTTGAATATTAGGTTCTGTTATGAATTGAGATAAAGGAAACTTTGGTTATCTAAAACCTGGAAATTAAAAATATCAAATGTTAAATTTGAATTTTTTGATGGGAAACTAAAAATTGGGAAAAACTAATAACAGGATATTGATTGAATGTAAAAGTAATTAAGATATGTATAAGCTAAACATTTATTGATAAATGTAATAATGATGTTTTTATTTAGTTGATATAATAAGAACTGTATTAGCTGAAATACGAGATAGTAGATATTAAGGGAAAAAGAAAGGAAGTATTTGAGGTTGTAGTTTGAGATTTGTACTAAAAAAATTTGCACGTTACTGAACTATTGATTAACCTAGCCACCATGTTGCTTTTTAAATACTTAAATGTAAAATTGGAAAATTAATAAAAAATATATTTTTTTAAAAAAAAGAAAATTTCTACTGAGAAACATTTCACAGCTCCAGAGCAAGATGGGACTAGCACTGATAGGAATAAGTTATTATAAAGAAATAGTTGGTCTCCATCTATGATGAACTGTCACTAATGAGAAAGTGGTTAGAATGCAGTACTGCAGGCTACTTCTGCTGACTGCCGGCTGCTTGCAGTTTGGAAGTTTGAGTCTCACTAGCTCAAGGTTGACTCAGCCTTCCATCCTTCCAAGGTCGGTAAAATGAGGACCCAGATTGTTTGGGACAATATTCTGATTCTGTAAAACCACTTAGAGAGGGCTATAAAGCACTGTGAAGCAGTGTATAAGTCTAAGTGCTATTGCTATTACTATTATATCGACATAATGGGATGGGGATGAAGTTAGCAAATATACATTGTAGAAACAAGAAATCTTGACTTCTGATCATGCTTAAGTGTTACAGGGAAGTTAAAGAATGGCCACTTTAAAAAAGAGAAAAGTCAAATTTCTCTTCCATCATTTGAGATGTATAGCCCCCCTCTCTTCCCCCCCCACCCCAATACATTCTATTCACCAATCTATGTTTATAAAGAAAATCATCCTTTCTTTTCTTTTTTTTTTTTGCAGTAGAACAAAGAATTTTCTTCACCAGAAGGCATGACTTCACAAGTGTCCATTTCCCATCTGAGCTGTATTCACTCAAAACACTCAACTTTGCTGATAGGAAGGAGACGAATATGGGTGGAAAAGGCCTCTCAGAAGAAAAGACAAAGGCAAAATGGGGCACAGGGAGAATGGTTGTAATTCCTGAAAGGTACGTTTGGCCATTTTGTAGTGATGAATGTGTAGGAATATCTATCCTAAGAGAGTGATTTGGGAGAAAGATTTGGCTATTAATGACAGTTTTTTTTATTACACAGGGTCCTCAAGACTATAATGGACGCTGCCTGTTACAGTCATAAATTGTGACATTTGTGGCAGTTCTAAAGCGGCCATTGCAGTCATTAAGCAAGGGCCTTGGTTATTAAGCAAGTTAATGGTTTGCTATGGGCCAGTTGTGCTGAAATCTGGAAATACCTGCAGGTTTTGGGCAAAAACATCATACAGTGTGGTCATGTGACCACAGGACTCTGAAAGCAGTCCTAAATGCAGGCCAGTTGCTAAGCGTCTGATATGCTGTCATGTGACCATGGGGGAGGCAGCTGTCAGAACCTCAGAAGCACTTTGTCACTTCTCCTGGAGAGGCCCATCATTATTTTGAACGGTCACTAAGCAACTGGTTATAAGTTGAGCACTATACTATATTACTGTGATTTATTAAGGTAGACCTACCTCCTGAAAACATCTTGTCCATGGTTTCATCTCAAAGGCAGCATTTGTATGACTGAGTCAGGCTGCCTCTGAGCCTCATGTTTCCTGTGTGCCAGCCAGACACAATCAAAATTCTTCAATCAGATGAGGAGCAGCCATTTTCCTCTTCCTCAAAGACATCACAAAGGGAACTGAGCAGCTACTGCTGAATTTCCTTTTCCTCTGGGAAAGCTGTTAACCATCTGGTGCAAACAGGGCCAATATATAAGATCAAGACAAAAACAATTCCTTTGCCCCAGTGGTTTTATTTTTATTTTTTCTTTGCATAAAGTATTATCAAAAGAAAGTAGAGAAGGTCCACAAAAGATCATCTTCAAGACTGGAATAATGATAAGATAAAATAATCTGTATTGTTATTATTTTTACTGTAGGCACAATGGCACACATCAGAAATGAAATTTAGTTGCCTGTGAAACACATACATGACACACACCTAAAACATACTACATACAACATATGTATAGACCCACCCCTACATATACATAACTATAAAATATTAAATACTGTCCATCTTGAATATATAACGGAAGGAGGAAGCCTGAGAGTTTACAAGGTTAATGCTGTATGGCAGGGGTGTCAAACTCAATTTCATTGAGGGCCGCATCAGCATTGTGGTTGCCCTCAAGGGGCCGGGTGGGCGTGGCCTACTGGGTGGGCGTGGCTAGAGTGCGTATGGCCTGCTGGGTGGGCGTGGCCAGCTCTACATAGTTCGCATCAAGGGTGCCTATGGGGGCCTGGGCAGGAGTGGGACAGATCTGAGGGTCTCTGGCAGGAGGAGGGTCTCTGGGCCAGGGCCAAGGCAGTGGGGGCCGTTCCCTCACTGTTTCCAGGATGGCTTCGCGGGCCGCATGAAACCACTTTGCGGGCCGGATCCGGCCCCCGGGCCTTGTGTTTGACATGTCTGCTGTATGGAATTCAACCAGTATGTGGTTGAATCTGGATGTTCGAATGATGATGATGATGATGATAATGATGATGATGATAATGATAACAATGATGATGATGATGATGATGATAATAATAATAATAATAATAATAATAATAATAATAATAATAATAATAATAATAATCTGTGCAGAGGCCATGAACAATGAAATGAGAATTTGAATTGTAAGAATATTTGGGAAGGACAGCATGGATCACAAGAAGGATAAAGTGTTATGTGTTGGTGCAATTTCCAGTTTCGGCTTGCATTTAATAGGGTAAGCAATCATTTTGCCCTCTTCTAACTCTTAAGGATGAACTTCCACATTTCAGTAGCAAAATAGCTACACTGGGCTAGCGTAATTTTGATTCAACATGTTCCAATATTTGAGGGGTTGCCACAAAGAAGTGGGGGTTAACCTATTTTCCAAGGCACCAGAAGGTAAGAGAGGGATCAATGAATGGAAACTACTCAAATAACCTAGAGAAACTCCTAAAGTGAGGACAATTAACCAGTGGAATAGCTTGCCTTCAGAAGTTGTGGATGCTCCAACACTGGAGGCTTTTAAGAAGAGACTGGATAGCCACTTATCTGGAATGGTATAGGGTCTTCTTCCTGAATGGGGGGTCAGACTAGATGATAATGTCCCTTCCAACTCTGTAATTCTGTTATATGTAGGAAATCTATTTTTAAAATCTATTTTGTACAGTTTTAAGGGTAAATGGTTTGTCTCTGGGAATATGGTTATGCTTTTTTAATGACATCACAGCAACACTAAACAACTTTCAGAATATTAAGAATATTCATTTAGAGAGCGATGGCATAAATAAATTCAAATACATATTTCATCATTTTCTCTTCTAGCCCTAGTTAACAGAAAACAATGTAATTGTGGGTTTAGTTCAGTGTCTCCTTTAAGCCTTGTGGAATATTGTCCCTCTGCTCTGCTTGTAAGCTACTCTGAGCTTCTGTCAGCTTTTAAGTCCATGTCTTCTAACATGCTCAGATCTGTTACTAAGCTTACAAACTAAGAAATGATGTGCAATTATCTTTTTACTTGACGAGTGCTACATTTGCTGCATCACCCTCATTCATATTTTACATCTCATGTTCTTAGCTGTCTATGAATAGCTAAATAAAAACCCATGTTATAAACCTGTGTGAAATCTGTCTTTCTGACTGCATTTGGGGGGTAATTTAAAAAATAAAAAAATAAAAGCAAAACCAACCATATTATGGACAACCACAGGAGAAGCTGATGACATCTGGGTCATGACTCAAGTGATGCAACTTATATTGACCACTAGGAAGATGTACTGTTTTTGGTCTCTTTGGAGCTTATCAGACATATCTCACGAAAGATCTTTCTATGGTGTCAAAACTTTATATGGGAAATTCCACTCATGGTCCACTACACTGCAGGTGTCTATTCCTAGAGTCCATTAGCTTTAGGAGCTATCCAGATCCTGGTACTCAAGCGTGTGCAAGAAGAACAGTATAGAGTTGACTTGAGAATGATTTTTACGGTCCACATTCCTTTCCTTAAGCTCTCAGACCAAAGAAGTACAAATGTTACATTGCATCGTACCATTCTGTATGGAGTTCTACATACTTCCAACCACCATCTTAGGGCAGGGAAATTTCTGTTTTTATACAGTGGGTATCCTCTGTATAATTGTGCCATGGTGGCACGGTGGTTAAAATGCAGTATTGCAGGCTAATTCAACTCACTGATAGGAGTTTGATTCTTACTGGCTCAAGATTAACTCAGCCTTCCATCCTTCTGAGGTCGGTAAAATGAGGACCCAGATTGTTGGGGGCAATAGGCTGACACTAAATGCTCTCAGAGAGTACTGTAAAGCACTATGAAGAGGTATATAAGTCTAAGTGCTATTACTATTTCAAAGCCTGTGTCAGATATCATCATTATCTAATCTTCTCAAGAGTCCAATGATCTTACTGTGCACCTGTCACCATCCTGATATCATCTTGGCTCACTATGGGCCAAGCTATGTACTTTAGGCTACCGAAGTGATAAATTCCTGGTAAAAGTAATCTTCCACTATCTTGCATAATAGTCATTTTATTTTGAGCTGTGTTTGGAACAATATTAATGAAAGCATTTGAGAACAGAAAAGCAACAGATTTCCAACATTCTTTACACTGGAGAAAGTGGACCAGAAGGAGCCTTTTACCTTCTTTCACAACATTAGAACTGCGGTCAACCAATAAAGCTGGGAGTTATAGGGCACAGCAGATACAGTAGAAGAAAGTAATTCTTCATTTTTTTTACACAGTTAAATTATGGAAATGATTATCAGAAGATCTGCCAATCTGGATACCTTTGAAGAAAAAAAAAATAGAAGAGACTATGGGGGCAGGGCAGTCGATCGTCTATATATTTCCACCATTATCAGAGGCACCATTTTTCACTCCAGCAGTAGCTGAGGAGCAACAGCACTAGATGGCTGTCTCACTCATGGATGAAACGCATGCTTGGAGATCCATCTCTATGTCCCACAGCAAACCTTAATGCTGAGAAACTGCAAAGCATGGAGGGATGGCATTGATTTGAATGGACAGGATTGCTAATTCATTTGGCTCCCAAATTCTTGGAAGAGCATCATGTTGCAGCTAAGTGAGCCAATCTCTGTTTGTTATGCACCCATATAGTGGGAAATTCAGAAGCAGTTGTTGCTTTAGTGCCTTGTTAAATTATCTCACATTGCTGACTCTTGCAGTGGCATGAAATGGAAATTCATCACAGCCTTGCCTGTAGTAAGTAACCTGACAGCTTATTAAAAGGCCTGACAGGGGTGGGGAGGAAAGGTTATCAAACAACAGAGAGAACCTATAGAAAAAGTGGTCTTTTTTGTATTGTGGTTCTCTGGATGTTTGAAATTCAAAGGATGAAAGGTGTTTCATTGGCTCAGCTGAGGAGGTCATGTAGCCTGACAGTAGCCTGCTTCAAAGTTAAGAAAGCCAGGTTTATTTGACAAGAGCAGATATTGCAGGCTTTCACTTTCTCCTCTCCCTCTGAATAAGTGTCTGCTATTCCCACAATTTCATGCAGCAAATATCACGAATCATTATTGACCTATGAAAAAAATACATTATTTTTTGTTAATTCTGTATTTTTCTTCAGTGGATAAAGTTCTAATACTGTGAGACATGGAGACACTGCTGTTTCCCTCATCATCGCTGCTCTGCATA
This sequence comes from Daboia siamensis, assembly GCA_024449315.1. Classification (NCBI taxonomy): domain Eukaryota; kingdom Metazoa; phylum Chordata; class Lepidosauria; order Squamata; family Viperidae; genus Daboia; species Daboia siamensis. The sequence continues at coordinate 6,975,529 of JAKJMR010000034.1, forward strand.
TCTATATCATTATCTCTCCCTCCCTCTTTCTCTCCATCTATCCATCCATCATCCATCATCTCTCTCTCTCTCTCTCTCCTTGTTTCAAATAGCCCCAATGGTGTTGACCTTCATTGTAATGAAGCTACTGAAGCTAATTTGAATTGCTCTTAAAAAAAAAATGAATGTGTGCTAATTTCAGCTGTAAACAATAGTCAAGTGGGCAAAGCCTGTTTTTTTTTTTTAACTTTGGCAACTTTAAGATGTGTGAATTTCAATCCCCAGCATGCTGGCTGGGGAATTCTGGGAGTTGAAGTCCACATTTCTTAAAATTGCTGAAGTAGCAAAAGCATTATTGTAGTCACAGTTCTATTTTCAGTTGCCCTCCAAACAGTTCTAAACTGGAAGACTTTGGCGCAGTCACTCTTACAGTCCACCCTAACTCTCAGGTTGAGGGATCTGGGAAGAAGGGCAGGGAGAGACATGTGTATCGCCTTGAAATGAAATATGCATTATAAATCAAATGAATAATTAACAAATATCCAAAGCTTGCTAAATCAGTGTATATAAGAGAGGACTTTTCTTAAGCGAGCACCCTTCCTATGCTGCAGAGAAGGTGAATGTAAAGTGCTGCCTGCTGCAAATCGCTGATGTTTTCACGAATCAGGACATTACAGATTTGCCATTATATCTATCAGCAAAATGTTTATGTTTTATAGCTTTTGTTACTTTGATGTGAGAGATGCCATTTTGCCTAGGAAGTGTCTTTTTTTTTTTAAAAAAAAGTGTCTGTTTCAAATGAGCACTAAACCTGGCTGTACAATTAACCTGTGTTGGAGAAGTGCACTATGTGGACTATGTGATCTCTCCTGCTGTCCAAGGCAAAATGGCCACAGGGGCAGGGAGCATGCCCAGAGCAGCTAAAATGGTGAAGAGGAGCTAAGTAAATCCCATCCCCTCAGCACATCACTGATGAAGTGCGTCAGATCAAATCCATGAGCACAGTTTTCTCCCTCTTTGAGGAGAAGAGGAAAAATGCTATTTTAAGACTGGAACAGCTAAAGATTATTTTAAACTGCTTCCACTGTGGGTTGTGGAGGATAAAAAAGCAATGTCATGAAGACACGGCTTTTTTAAAAAAATGATTGCCAGGACATATTTGGGCTGCAGTTAGAAAGATGCAAGGATATCAGCCTTGTGGGATAAATCAGAAAAAAATCACAATCAGAAGAGCTGATCCTATTTTATTGTAAAGGTAGATTGACAGAATCTTGCAAATGTGAAATTACAATTCCCCCTCATCCCCGTCTGTTTTACAGCCCAAGAAACTAGGGTAGGTCTTATCTATCTCTGTTGCTCCACCTACTACTCAGCTGCAGGCTATGCTGTCTCTTATCTGACCATTCCCTTGGCAGGGTCTCTTGATTCAGTCCTGCAAAATCTTTCCCACATACCATTACAAAGGAGGAGCACAAACAATGTTCTTTCTTGTGTACTCAACCATTTAAAATTTATAGGATTTACATGGCCACTCAAATGGCAAAAATGCAGCTCTAGGCAGCATATAGTAATCTCTATTGTAATTTCCAAACATTTTGGGGAAAAATGAATTAAAATTATTTTAAAATATGCAGAAGCGTCCCGAGTTTAAAGGGGTAGTTGCATATTTTTCTCAAAATAAATATTATAAATATTATTTAAATATTAAATAAACTTTTGAGCCAAGGTGTCTATTGGAAAGCAATCAGTAAAAGTCTAAATCCAAAGACTTTCTTTCTTCCTTCCTTCCTTCCTTTCCTGCCTTTATTATTTTTACAAATAACTCAAGACAGTGAACTTATCCAACACATCTTCCTCCTCATGGCTAAGGCAGGACTAGAACTCATGGTCTCCCACTTTCTAGCCTGGTGCCCTAACCTCTAGACCAGGGGTGTCAAATTGCCAGCCTGTGGGTCGGATGCGTCATGCCAAAACCACGCCCACCCCATTGCCAGCAATGGGGAAAAAAACTGCGATACGAATTTGACACCCATGCTCTAGACCAAACAATACTTGTGCAAAAAGGAGAGCAAATCTGATTTTTCTCTAGAACTTTTAAACATTAGTATCCATCAGCCCTAACAAAGTTGCCTAATGACAAAGGATTGTGAAAATTGTGGTCTAAAAAAATCTGGAAGGTAGCTAGTTACTTTTTTTTCTAGAAGTTTTGCTGAATCAATAATTCACTGAAGTGTTTAAGCAACTTTACTCTGCTTGCTTGGTAGGATGAGAAAACAAATTATTTTGCTTCCATCACCCTTTAGCACCTCTTCCTTAGACTTTAGCAACCCTTCAAACAAGGGACACAGTTCCTGTCAAGGGGATAAATTGACTGATTTTCCTCAACCAGCCATGTTGTGTTCCCTTGATCCTCAGCTGGCACTTCCAATAAGCAGGAAAACACTTCCTATTCCTGGTTAGAGGAGAATTCTGCACTTCTAGATAGAGCTATGCAAAAGCCTCTTCTGACAACGCCTAATGCTATCAGGAATAGTTGAAGTAAGTGAGGCAGATGGACCAACCACTTCACTCTGAGATGTCAGGCAGACACACTGCTTTATGGAACAGTTTTGAGGGGTGCTTTTGCTTGAGTCCATCTTGAAGCAATGCTCCCCTTGAAGAGCACAGCCATATAGATCAGCCCCCAAGACCTTCACTGATTCCCTGGCAGATCTGAATCTTTAGCAGTAGAATTTTGTCAAATGGTATTACTGGCTTCCCACCTATTTCCTCATTAGAGAAGAGCTGTTATAATCAAACTGAATGTGTTATTATTTCTTTGGGCAATTTTTCTATATCCGCTTGGATAATATTATATTCAATATCATGCTGGGACAACATGACACTCTTAGCAGTTCCTTTGACAAGTGGGGAACTTTATTAATAGGGCACATTATTATTTTTTTATAGATAAGAGATGCCTGGACTCATCTTCAAAATAAGATAGTGCTATTTATAATGGGTGTTGGACTTGATGACCAGAACTTTCCATGGCTGCTGTAATTGCTGATAGTAAACCTTTGGTAAAAAAGATATATACAGCCTGAGATCTGGGAAACCTGCAGTCAGTTTGAATAATGCACAACAGACTCATGGCTCAATCAGCTAAGCAATGTACCAGAGATCTGAATTTTTGCACTAAGTTTTTTTTCAGGCAAAAAAAAATGTACATTCAAATACTGCAAAAGTCTATTGTTCTGTTTTCTAAAACTAAATTAGAATTAATAGTCCTAGAATATTGCTAGTTTTATGATATTACTTTTAGGATGACATGACCCTGGTCAGTCTGGAATTATTTACTGGTAACAATACAATTCTACACTGATAATTAAATTTGGGGTTATGGTTATTCCATTGAAACTTTGTTAAACCCCTGTACTGTCCTCCCCATGAATAGGGGGTGAACACCTCCCTTTGCTAAAGCAACCTGACTAAATCCTACTGCATATTCCTACAAGTCTCAAGCTGAATATTGTCAAGATGCTGAAAATCTATTCCCCCCCCCCCCGCCCGGATTTTGCAATATATTCCACTATTCAAGAATGAATACACACAATTGAGAACTGCACCTCAAAATAAGCATATGTGAATGGGGATTTAAAGTAGCACTGTCAATCAGAAGTGGATTTTCTTGTAATCTCACAGTCAGATTTAACTGGCTGTCTTGCTTGATACTAAAAACAAATCCATTGCTCTGTGGGTAAAATAAGATTCCCCTGCTTTTTCTTTTAAAACGGCATCTTCAGCACCAAAGGAAGCTGTTAAATAGCGGGTTCTTTGGCGCAGGAATGAAGACACGGAATGGAGTACAGATTAGATTAGATTAGATTAGATTTTAGATTTTATTAGATTTATATACCGCCCTTTTCCTGTAGGACTCAGGGTGGTTTACAAGGTGTTTAAAACATCAATACAAAAATTAAAAAAACAATTAAAAATGATTAAATTCAGTCCCTGAAGTAGAAATATAAAAACCCCAATTAAAACTCTCAGCCTGGGCCAAAAAGCTCAAAGAGCCAGGTCTTCAGGTCCCGGTGAAATGAGCGAAGGTCGGGGGAAGTCCTAAGCTCCATGGGCAGCTGGTTCCAAAGGGCAGGTGCACCCACAGAGAAGGCCCTCCCCCTGGGAGTTATCCGCTGGCAGTCTTTTACCGGCAGCACCCTGAGAAGGCCCTCCCTGTGGGAGCGCACAGGACGAAGGGAACTTGATGCCAGCAGCAGGTGTTCCCTCAAATATCCCTGACCCAAACCATTTAGGGCTTTATAGGTCATCACCAGCACCTTGAATCTCACCCGGAGGGCAACCAGAAGCCAATGCAGCTCACGGAGTAGAGGTGTTACATGGGAGTATTGGGAAACCCCCATCACAACTCACGTGGCCGCATTCTGCACCAGCTGAAGCCTCCGAGTGGTCCTCAAGGGCAGCCCCATGTAGAGAGCATTGCAGTAATCTAACCAGGAGGTCACGAGCGCATGAGTGACTGTGCGTAGGGCATCTCGGTCCAGGTAGGGTCGCAACTGGTGCACCAGGTGAACCTGGGCAAAAACCCCTCTGGTCATGGCTCCTATGTGATCTTCAAAACTGAGTAGTGAATCCAGGAGGACGCCCAAGTTGCGAGCCCTATCAACGGGGGGTAACACCCCCCCCCCATCATTAACGATGGAATAGATTGGTTAACCCGAGATGCCGGTATGCACAGTCACAAAGTCTTGGCAGGATTGAGACAAAGCCTGTTTCTCCCCATCCAGACCCAGACTGCCTCCAGGCAACAGGACATCACGGTGAGGGCATCACTGGGTTGGATCAGGGTGGAGAAAAAAAGTTGGATATCATCAGCATACTGATGATACCCCACCCCGAAACCACAAATGATCTCACCCAGCGGCTTCATATAGATGTTGAACAGGAGGGGAGAGAGAACTGACCCCTGAGGAACTCCACAAACGAGAGGCCTCGGGGCGGATCTCTGCCCTCCTATCAACACCGACTGTGAGAGGCCCAGGAGATAGGAGGAGAACCACTGTAAAACAGTGCCTCCCACTCCCAACCCCCTGAGACGCTGCAGTAGGATACCATGGTCGATGGTATCAAAAGCAGCTGAGAGATCTAATAGGACTAGGACAGAGGAACAACCCCTGTCCCGAGGTTGCCAGAGATCATTCACCAGCACGACCAATGCCGTCTCCATGCTGTACCCGGGCCTGAAACCCCGATTGGTACGGGTCAAGATAATCAGTTTCCTCCAGGAACAGAGGAAGCTGATGCGCCACCACACTCTAAACAACCTTCGCCAAAAAGCGAAGGTTGGAGACTGGACGATAGTTGTTCAAAATCGCTGGGTCCAGGGCAGGCTTCTTGAGAAGGGGCCTCATCACCGCCTCCTTCAAGGCAGCAGGGAAAACACCCTCCCTCAAAGAGGCAGTTATTACTGCCTGGAACCAGCTTCGTGTCTCCTACCGAGCCGCATAAATCAGCCAGGAGGGACACGGGTCCAATAAACAGGTGGTGCTCAGCCTCATAATCCTGTCCACATCATCAGGGGAAACAGGATCGAACTCAGTCCAGATAACATGCTCAAGACCGTCCAATTCCTCCACATCAGACTCTGCCCAGTCAGAGTCCAAACCGCCCCGGATCTGAGCAATTTTGTCCGTCAGATGGTGACTAAACTCCTCAGCCCGACCCTGTAAGGGATCCTCCCTCACCTCCTGGTTAAGAAGGGAGAGAGTCACCCTAAAGAGGGCAGCTGGGCAATTATCTGCAGACGCGATGAGGGCAGCAAAGTAATTAGCCTTCGCCGTCCTTATCGCTGCGAGATAAGACCTTATAAAGGTTCTTAACTGCAATTGGTCAGATTCGGATCGGCTGGACCTCCAACCACTCTCTAGACCCCATCTCCGACGCTTCATCTCCTGGAGCTCCACAGAAAACCATGGAGCCGAATGGGATCTGCACCAGGTCAGGGGTCGCAAGGGTACAACATGGTCGAGTGCCTCAGTGGCTGCCCTTTCCCAGGCATCCACCAAGGAATCGGCCGGGCTGTGAATGAGGGCGATGGGTATAGACCCAAGCGCCATCTGGAACCATTCTGGGTCCATTAGGTGCCTGGGGCAGAACCACCTGGTCGGTTCCGCAGCCCAGCAGCAGGGGGTGGCATAACAGAAGACCAGCTGCAGGAGATAATGATCGGACCATGACAGGGGGACAATAGCTGGCAAACCCCCTCCCAGATCATCCAACCACTGTCCAGATAAAAACACCAGGTCGAGAGTGTGACCCCCCACATGAGTCGGGCCCGGAATTACTTGGGTCAGGTCCATGGCCGTCATGGAAGCCATGAACTCCCGAGCTAACTCCGACGACCCTCCCAGGGAAGGCAGGTTGAAGTCACCCAGAACTATAAGCCTAGGGAACTCCACCGCCAACCCTGAGAGGGTGTCAAGCAGCCCGGGCAGGGCTGCTGCCACACAGCTGGGCACCAGGTATGTAAGCAACAAGCCCATCTGAACCTGAGGGCCACATCTCAGGAGGAGGGACTCACTCCCGCCTATCTGGACAATGGTGGTCTTCCGCGGACATTGAGTCTCCCGAATAACCACCGCCACCCCTCCACCCCTACCCTGAGCCTGTGGCCAGTGTAGCACACAGAAACCTGGGGGGCATAACTCGGTTAGAGGGACCCCTTCCTCCGAGCCCAACCAGGTTTCTGTAATGCATGCCAGATCCGCACATTCCTCCTTGATCAAATCACGAACGAGGGGAGCCTTGTTAACAATGGATCTGGCATTTAAATACACCAGCCTAAGCTCAGGGACCTGATCACCCTCATCCCCGGGCAAAAGGGTAATAACCGGAGGGTCGGAGCGCGCCACCGCTCGAAGATAGTGAGGGTGCGATCCCAGGTGTTGATGCGGCCCTCCGTGCAACCACCTGCTGCCATTCCCTATCATCGTGGGGATTTAAAAACCCCCCCCAGCACACACAGAGCCAGCAACCTCCACCCCCAACCCCATCCCACCGGAACCCATAATGGGCCCAGACTGAATGCCAGTTGGTAATTCCTTCCTCTCCCTACTATTCCCCCCCGTCCCTAACCCTTTAAAATAAACGGCTAAAAACATATCAGGGGCCTCTTAATACATCTTCACCAGAGGCCCCTAGTTAAGCCCAACCATCTCTCAGGGTCCCAGCAATTGGGCCCATCATCAAGGAAAATGATAGACAGGGAGGCTGGTCATGTCCAGGAGACCCCCCTGAGGGCGTACAGTCCAATCTGGAATATCGCAATCGAGCCATAAAATGCAAATATGCATGTAAGCCTTTGTCCACAAATGGAAAGTCAGATGTTATAAGGTGTTAAGTCCGGAACACATCTTCATCCACCAATCTGGCTCTGCTCTCACCTGAGCCGGTCCAGACAACAGGCTGACAACTGTCCTCTCACCACAGCTATGAGATCCAGTCTGGGATGGATAAAAACACCATTACCAGGTAAAACCTCCCCAACTAGTCTCTTACACCAGCGGGGAGGTTGATGACCAGTTCAGGGCCGCCCTCTCACCACGGTACTGTCCCGGGTTCGTTCCAGAGTGTCACTGCACGTTTTTTTTTTTGTTCGTCAGAAAAGTTCATTTCTAACTGTATTCTTCCCCTGCTCTCTGCACCTGTTATGATAACCTATCTGGTAACCATAGTGAAGCCCATATGACTAGTTATGTTTTGGTTTTAAACTGCTATGTGCGCATGTCTAGAAAAAGTTTCTCACAGTTATTCTTTATTGTCCTTTACTCTTTTGCTGTTACTCTCTATTACGTTAGGATGTAGTCAGCTAGCTCTCTTTATAATATATCTAGTTTGTATATTTTTGTAATTAAAAGGTATTTAGTAGGATGATGCGTCGTGTTTTATTTCTTTCCTTCATGCACATCATGCATTCTCTGAGGCACGATCCTTCGCCCTCTACTAAGGTGATTTTTACCTCAACACAGAGTGTCAAAAGGAAGTCATGGGAGCAGGGAAATATCAAGCCATCCAAACCCTGCTCCAGCCTCCAACCGACATCAAGTGCAATCAAAATGCAATCGCAGCCGATCTTTGGGCCGCCAGCACCATGAGCAGTAGCCGCAATTTAAACAAAACGCTAAAAGTATGCTGCAACCAATCTTCAGGCCACTAGGGCACTCACCCATTAGTCCTAGGCATCAAATATTCCACGGCCAATTTTCGGGCCACAAGGTCTCTGTCATCTTCCAGGAGGAAAAAGAAACCTCCCCACAGCCAAACACGCTAGAAACGGCGCCCGCCAGCTGACTCCGGCATCAGGTGATCCACAGCCATTTTGCAGGCCAGAAGGCCGAGAATAACATTCAAGAGACAGAGGCCTCTGTGCGGCTGAAAATGGCACCCGCCAGCTGATATTGGGCACCAGATGGTCCGCAGCTGATTTTGAGGTCACCCAAGCCGCTGATGCCTTGCGGAGTTCCCCATAGTCAGAAATGATCAGAAACAGCTGATTTCGGGCACCGGACAATCGGTGGCAAATTGCAAGCCGCTCAGTTACTGCTGCTGCCCCCATCCAAATGCAAACCACGGCTGGGCTACAAGTGAGTTTCCCGACTTTCCATTGTGCAAGCTCGTTGCGGAGCTCACATCCTTTATTTCGTGCAGTGACTGTACTGGGGGAATGGCTGCAACTAGCTGCAATATATAGTCTAGCCCCTAGGCAGCAGCCAATAGGTTTGAATCAACCATTGCCACCTGCAGATAGCCAATTGCAGCACAGGAGACTTGTTGTCTGGGTTGCTGGAGAGCCGTTAGCTGCTCCAGCAACCCACGTGGTATTCCCTCAAGAGCCCAGTACATAACAGAAGCCATTGAGGAAAACCATCTCTCTCCCAAATTAGCAGAGCAGAACATGACATTCAGCTGATGCTCCTATATACTAATCTTAAACTTCAAGGGGAAAAAAACCTGGAGATGTGTGTGACAGTATGATTTACATTCCCAAGACCCGAGGGGTGTGTGCATTTTTTATGATATCTTATGCAACACAAGCCCCTCTTGCAGTATTTCTCTCCGGAAGATGTGGCCTTCTGCTGCATACCAGCTATGCATGCACAGAAACCCATTTTCCAGCAAAGGGAAGCTGCTACTTGCTTCTGCTGCTTGGCAGGCTGGGATCAGATTGCTTTGCAAGCCCTTTGCTTTAAAAGAAGCTTTCACAGAAAGCTGCATGGAAGTTAAGCATTCTTTGCAGAGCTCCAAGAGAAGATATTTAGCTTCATAAGGTTAAAGGAGAAAGCAGCTTTCTGATCTGATTATTTAGTTTTAAAAACATGAGAAAAAAGGGCTAATTTGGGCTGGAAGTGCTTTGAATGGAAGCAGACTGCGATTAACAAGCCTTGGCCATTTGTACATGACGCATTTAGTGGCCCTCATTATTCTGAGGGTCCGGTTATATATTGAGCCATGCTTTATAACTCCCCTGCAAATGTCAAGAAATCAAGAGAAATGGAGAACAGAGTAACACTTGAATTACATGCAAGGAATATCCAAGTGGCCGGCTTTCATTCTGGTTAGAGGCCCTGTGCAATGCATTTGAAGCAGTAGCTACACTGCATCTAATTATTCGTTGTTTCTGCTTTTTGTGTCATTCTGAACAAAATTCATGTTTTCCATGAATAAGAAAGAACCTCTCGCTCATATACACTCACACACGCACATCACACACACCAACACAAGTTTTAGTTTTAAACATAAAAACTAAGAAAAAGTATAATCTCCAAGGCCTGGATAAAATTATTATTTTAGTCTAGGATTTTAGTCCCATATAGTATAGGAGATAAAATCTTGCTATAATTTAAAAATGGAAATAATAATTCTATGTAATAAAATAATTAATTTTAAATAAGCCCTCTTGCAACTTTTCTTTATTACAATTTGTTTATTTAGTATGATCTATTTGAACTGTAGAATATTTCTTTATATGCCCAAGTGTTTCATCTATTTATACTGACAGACCCTGAGCCAGTGAACTAATTTTCTGGATCATTTCCACCTGCCACATTTTTTTTAAACAGCTGATGCTGTTTTTACACTTTTCACTATTGTCCAAAATGGATATTCCAGTTATTGAACTTTTCTCAGTGGGGAAAAAAAAATCTGCAAAAAAATAAACATATAGTTTTTCAAGACTCAAACAAAGGAGGAATCTGGAAAACACAAACAGAAAAGTATAGAAATGAGAATTAAAAATTAAAGGTAGCAAAAGAAATTCTTTTTCACCCCACACTGAGTCAGGATATCATCAATGAAAAGATCAGATAAAACCTTTTATTAAGATATTGGGGTAAAAAACAGAATATATCACTTACGAACCATAATGTATCCTATTTCCTTTCTCTATTCACAAAAAAATTAAAAGTGGCTTCCAAATCCACAAATGCCACCTTCACAGCTTTTAGAGCAAGATGTACCAGATTAGGACAGTGGACAACAATATTGTAATATATTGGCCACAACTGTTTTAATCACTTGCTTAATGTCTGACCTAGATTGCTGTATTGCTTAACAGTTGCTGTTACTGAAAGCCAGACTGGCTGTCTCCAAGCTGATAATTAGGTTTGGGTGGGAAACTGTTACTTTAAACTGATTGGTTGCTGTCTAGAGGCTAACTGTACAAATAGCTGTGCAGTAGCCATTAGGGCTACTTCTGTTCTGAGTTAATAAACTTGTTGCTGTCTCGTTCAATGCCTAAAGAACCGAAGATATAACAAATGTTATAACTCTTCTTCTTAAAACCGTGGTGGTGCAGTGGTTAGAATGCAGCATTGCAGGCTAATTCTGCTGACTGCCAGGGATTCAATCCTCACCGGTTCAAGGTTGACTCAGCCTTCCATCTATCTGAGGTCAGTAAAATGAGGAGCCAGATTGTTGAGGGCCATATCCTGTCTCTATAAACCACTTAGAGAGGGCAGCAAAGCGTTGTGAAGCGGTATATAAATCTAAGTGCTATTGCTTGTTGTTGTTGTTAGCTGCGAAGTCGTGTCCGACCCATCGCGACCC
>JAKJMR010000034.1:6991610-7007023 GCA_024449315.1 Daboia siamensis
GCTTTAGCATAGTCAATGAAGCAGAAGTAGATGTTTTTCTGGAACTCTGGAAATAGCTATTGCTATTTAGATGCAATTGCATGATTTGTTTCTATCCAATTCTCTAGGAACAAAAGAATGCAGTTGGCTGTGAAATCAAAGCTGGATGGCAGTTTTTTTAAAAAAAAATGTCTTGCTATCTTTTTTAATAAATATGGACAGTTTCACCAAGGATCCAGGTAGTACACCTGTTACATTTATATATGAAAACATTTTAGCAAGAAACTGTATAAAGTCCTTCAGAATCTTGGCAGACAGCATCTCCTCCATGGGAGTTTAGTTTGAACGAGAGAGGTATGAATTTCAAAACCTGTTCAGCTGTAATAACCATAGCCCTGGAACAAGATCTTCCAATTCTGCCATAGGGGAACTGAACGGAAAGTTTAAGTGCCCCAAGGTCAGATCAAAAATCTTTCCAAACTATCTACAAGCAGGGATCTAGTGACCTTACCCAACCTCTGCCAGTTTCCTGTTCTCTAGCAGAGCCAGACCCTGTGTTGAGCAAATGCTCCTTTCTACTTTTCTTTAAACTTAAAAGGATCTTTTTGAGACCTCGTTTTCCTTTGCAAGGGAGCTTTTATCGATGGTATTTTTCTGCCTGTCCCAAATTCATAGTCAAACTGTGTGGGTTTGCAGGGATTTAAGAAAGAAAGAAAGAAATAAAGAAAGAAATAAAGAAAGGAAGAAAGAAAGAAAGAAAGAAAGAAAGAAAGAAAGAAAGAAAGAAAGAAAGAAAGAAAGAAAGAAAGAAAGAAAGAAAAAATGAATTTAGTTTATTTTTTACTGATAACTGAATTTAAACCCACCTTTCTATCCATCCAATAATCTCAGTATCTTATAATAATAAAAATGCAAAAGTTAAACTAAAATGGACTTAATAAAATTAGAATCCTGGTTAAAAACAAACAAATAAACAACACAGATTAAAGAAAAGCAATAACATGTTTGGAGAACAGGCCAGCTCCTTAGGGAACACATAGGAGCCAAGTAGGATGCTTTTCTTACATTCCGGATAAATTAGATTTTAATCTTATGCAACACAACACATCTTCCAGAGGGCCTTTCTTGGTGATCTAAGTAGCTAGAAAGTTCCTAGTAGAAGAGGGAAACCTGATTTTAATCTGGACTTGGTCAATTCATAAAGGTGTATTGAGAAATTGCAATCTCCACTTTCCTTTGACTGCTCAGTTCTTTGCTCTCCTATTTATTAGCTCTCTACTTGATGATTATACTGCCTGATCAAAGTAACCAGAAAAATGATCGCTATCGCATCCTCTGAGCCTAAAAGGAGCTACACAGTAAGAATGGTGAGAAGGGTCTTCCCGCCTTCAAAATAGAACAATTTGTATCAGCTTTATGTTGGCTGGTTAATTGCCAACTGGGTGCACATAACTTTAATACCTTCTATGGTAATAATTTCATTCTGAATGAAACAGTGATTAAAGGAATCCTTTTTTTTTTTTGCCTATTGGTTATTTTTCTAACATGAAAAGGGTTACAAACCCACAGATTTATGGATTTGTTTCTTTCATGGACAATTTATTTTCAATAATGATAGGGATGGCATCTTGTTATTACAGGAAATGAGGAAGTGTACAAACCCAAAATTGATCTTGGTATCTTTAATAAAAGAGGTGGTGCTTTCCTTCGGTCAGTTATTTTGGGGTTTTCCATCAAGTGAGGAATAACTTTACAGATTTTATTTCTTGAAGGCATCAGAACTGGCACATTTCAGGTGAGTGAAGAGAGACCGAAATAAAGGAAAGCCAAATTTTAAAACTTCTATGGCAGGGGTCTTCAAACTTGGCCCTTTTATGACTTGTGGACTTCAACTCCCAGAATTCCTCAGCCAGCATGCCTGGTTGAGGAATTCTGGGAGTTGTAAGTCCACAAATCATAAAAGGGCCAAGTTTGAAGACCCCTGTTCTATAGTAACTTAGGACTACAGGTTATAGTAACTTAGGACTTAGATAACCAGGACTATATGTAGCCCTAAAATTAATTAATTCTTGCCCTTCCCCCCAAAAAAACAAACTGTCATGTCCTACAGCCATGGTGGTGAACCTATGGCACGGGTGCCACAGGTGGCATGCAGAGCCCTCTCTCTGGGCACAAACACCGTCGCCCCAGTGCTAGGCCTTCAGCTGGGTTTTATAAAATCTTTTCACTTTAGGCCTCCGCCGCCTGTGCAAAAAAAAAAAAAGGTCTCAATCTATCAATTTCAACTTCTCACGGGAAAAAAAATCTCAGAAAATTGGAATTGATTGAACTTTTTAGTCCCACCCAGTCTTCCATTACCACCACAGCCACGCCCAACCAATGGGCCAAGCCCACCCAACGGGCCACACCCACCCAGCATCCAATGATACATAAGTGGGTTTTGGGTTGCAGTTTGGGCACTCAGTCTCTAAACGGTTCACCATCACTGTCCTACAGTGTTGGGCCATTAGCCTTAAATATGGCTTATTTAAATATTTTAACAATTCCAGATTTCCTCCAAAGCTTTGCCCTGCCCTGATGTTATGCTCACTTTGTGGCTTTTGGTTCCACCCCAAAAGCTGATAATTAAAAGTTCTCTCCTCCTGAGAAACCAGTTTGGAATTCATGTAAAATGTTTGACGCTTGAGAGGAGGAAACTGATTGGTCTCTGAGCATGCGTGACTTATCTTTGTGCAGAGATGGGGAACTTACTCCACAGAGGTTGTTATGCTACATTGCACAGCAGTTCTATTCAGCATGTGGATGGATGCTGGGAATTAAGACTTTAGCATCTGAAGGATACCGAAATCCCAAGCTTATTTTACAGTGACTCTTTATTCCAATCTATAAGAGCCAAAGGTGATTAAAATGCAGGCCCAATCCATCTCTCCTTCAAATCTGGCAAGACGCTTGAATTGAAATACTGAATTACAGTATTTGCAGTGACCACCCCTGTTAGTTCTAGCCATGGAGAGGGGAGAAGCTTGGTTGGCATAAAAATAAAGCACTGAATGCTTGCTTGTTTTATTCATTGTGTCACAGTTGAATAGGGATGTGGAACCACAACTTCCAGAAGTTAGGTCAATACCAGAAAGATTGAGACAAACAATAGATTTTTTTTAAAATACAGATTCCATGTTATATTTATGAGGCAGTGGTTTTTTTTTCCCTCATTCATCTAAAAGGTTTGAAAAACAGAAGAACCACGATCTACCTGTTATTAATTCACAACATCTTTCTCAATTTAGTCATCTTCTAATCACTGCGGTATAACCACTGTTTTATTTATGCAATTTACTATTTTATACAGCACAGATGTTACTCATTTGGCAAACTGCAAATTAAGAATCCCAGTATGATTAAATGGTTAACTTTTACCTGAGATATATTTACCACCCATATGCTTTCAGATAGATTTTTGACACCTTTGGTAAATAATTGACTCATGAGAGGAAGGAAAGAAGGAAAGTTAAGTGAGTCACCATTTAAGAGATGCAAGGGAATTCCCTCGTCCCTGTTTCTCTTCTGTGGTTCTTCTCTTCAAAGTGTAAATTCAATAGAAATGAGATGTTTCTGTCTTCATATACATCTCACAAAACTTAATTTTTACTTCAAATACAATGAATGCCCATTAGCATCCCTTGATAAATGGGTTAAGTCCTTATTCTGTATCCAAGACAAATACTGTATAAATAGTTTTCTTTTCAGCGAAACCTTCTGTTACTTTCTAATGTTCTTTTTAGTGTTCTTAATGAATGGGATGCAAACAGATAAATGGTACCACTTTGATGGGAAGGTAACAGCAGTCCATGATGTCATGCTGCCACATGACCGAGGAAATGTCTTCAGACAGCTCTGGCTCAATGGCCTTGAAACAGAGATGAGCACCACTCCCCATCAGCAGCAGCCATTATTGGAGTAAAATCTGCAGGGACTCTTTTACCTTTTTTTTTTACCTATAACAGTATATTATATTAAGTTAACTGCTATGCTAGCACTTTAATGGTGAGACAGAAATTATAACGCAGTTTTTTGGGAATCCTGTAATATGGAAGTGTAGACTTTGGCTAAAATTCATTGAGCGTGAATGTTATATGAGTTTTGAATGAGTTACTAGAGCCCTGAAGAGCCCAAAAATCTTCCAGTTGATAGAAAGACAGGTGGAAGCACTTCCACTGATTGCCCACAGCTTCAAGAGCCGTCTCTTCCATTTATACAAAGAACTGATCAGCATTCTGGTCATAGATATTTAGAGTGCACAGTGGGTTTCAAAGGAAGGCTCATAATTAGATTAACTTTCCCTCCCTCCTGCTAGATCACGTCATCTCTTGGTAGGACATTTCCAACATGGGGTTGGGCATACTTTTCCAGTTAATGAGCAAAATCATTGCAATCACTACAAATTCTCTGTATAAGAAATGATACCTCTACTTATCTACTTGTAAAAGGATTGTTTTAAGCCTTGTAGACCCAAGTTGGATCATTCGTAGAGTAAAAAAATAATCCAATTCATTCTTGATAGGTTTCCCCATACAGATGTGACTTGAGCCATCTCAAAATGTAGCTAAACAACATCTTTGAAAGTGCTCTTGTAATCCCCATGGACTTTATTTATTTGTTTATTAAATTTATACACTACACACCTCACTATTGGAGCCATTTCCCTTATGAACAGTCTGCTTTGTGGTAGCCAGAATGAAATGGGGGATAGTTAACACTTTGAACAAAAAAAAAAAAACAACCCACTGAAGTGGGTAGAATGGATGCATGCACGGGAGTTGAAGCAGCATTGCATGGAACTGATTCAGCAAGAACTCTCATCTTCCAGCAAGGTACCTTGGTGACCCATCCATCTCTTACCTGGTATAAATGGGAGTTAAGAGAAAAATCTTCCGTCACAGTAGAGGAAAGGGAAAGGGAAAGAAAAAGGAAAAGAAAGGAAAGGAAAGGCTGAGCTCTTGCAGAGAGACCTTGAACAGTAAATGGAATGGAATTTATTGAAACTTACCCCCTCTGTTTCTGTAAGCCGTTACATAATTTCTCTGTCCTTCAATAGCACATTTCACACCGAGTTTCATAAGAAAGTAATTTCCTTTCAAGGTTAAGCAGATTTTGCTGCTATCCATTGTTCCTAAGGGTATAATTCATGATTGAATATTTTGACTCGTCTAATGTAAATAAATTGAGAGAATCATAGAACAATAGAGCTGGAAGGGACCTCACTGGCTATTTCATCCCTTGCCCACAGATAACATGATTAATTCTATTGATCATCCTCTTGTGATTGGTAAAGTGGAAGGACAACTAGGAAAAAAATCGGCTGTCATTTTAGCAGAAGAAATATGATCCCAGGCAGAGTGATAGCATCTCTTAGAACAGTAATGCAATTAGGACATAAAGCATTTGCCATATTTCTTTGAAGGCAGAAACCAGAATGGGGGGGGGGGGAAGAGAATTGGAGCTCTGTGTGTATGCCTTTTGTCTAGAAGTCAATCTCATAGAGAGTTGAATACCTTTCTACCCTTATTATGCTAAGAGTTAAAATAATAATAGTAAAAAAAACCCCTGACCTGGCTCATAAATTGTCCTGTCTGATCTGTCCTAAAGAACTCATAACATCTCAGTTAAATTTTTATGCTTTAATAAAAAAAAGAAAAATGGATTGCAGTCTTTATTAGATGCATTAAAATGTGGAAATTTAAGCCCTCATCTACAGTTGCTACAACATGAATTACCTCTTTGCCCATTAAGATATTATGGGAATTGTCAAAGATGGCCTTCATTTTCTTGTATATTTAACTTGACAACATTAGCCTGTTTGGCTAGCATTCAGTTGGTATTTTTGACATAAAGCTGGCAGGAGTTGGAATATAAATTGCTATTATAGATGATATTTTCAGGCATAGAATTATTAAAGTTCTCTATTACAGTTTGGTAAGTTATCACATTATTCAGTCAGTACTTTAGAGTACTCCCATTTGCAAAATTGCAGATAAATATTGTTATTATTGTTGTTGTTGTTATGGTAGGTGATCAAGAAAATATGGTATTGCAAGAATTTGAATAGCCTAAAATTGCTGAAAGAGACTCTATTCTATTCTGTTCTGTTCTGTTCTGTTCTGTTCTGTTGTTCTGTTCTGTTGTGTTCTGTTCTGCTCTGCTCTGTTCTATTCCACCCTATCCTATGCTATTATACATTTATGTGCATATTACATTTTTTTAGTTCATATTAGCAATTTCTGGACCTTCTCAATGATTTCTTTCTATTATAAAACATTTTGGAACAATTTAAACCTAAAGAATTTATCTAAATCTAAACAGTTTATTTTTATAGACAGCTAGGGACCATTACTAAGATAGATACTGGTAATTATTAAGATAAAACTGCAGAATGAAATGTGATTGGGATATTTTATTTTAACAAATGAATTAACATAAAAAATATTACATGTTTCTTATGAAGCTAAAATATTTCTTATGAAGTTAAAATGAGATGAATTTATCAAAAGATTCCTTTTCATATTTATTAGATGACTTGAATGATTTTTTCCAGAAGCCCTGGGTGTCAGACTTTTATGCAGGAAATATATTTGAAAAAACTCTAATGTTTTGTACTATATTCAATATTAGGGTCTCTTTTTTCATTTTTTTTAATTTGGTGACCATCAATTATCGTTTAGGTCTTTGTAATTTTGTTGCATTGTTTAATCTGCTCTATTCCAGCATAATATTTCTTAAACTCTTTTTTCCATCTTTACCAAAGCCAAGAATTTATTACAACATAATACCACCTGCCCTTTTACCCTGAACAGTTCTGAATTTATTCTACTTTGATTACTTTGCAGTGGGAAGCAGGGAAACACAGTTGTTAGAAAGATTTGTGATTGCTACTGCTTACCTGCAGAATGAATCAGTGGTACTTCATTTACAGAGTTCCATGAAGACTACTATGCAGTTAAAACATGGACACCATTTAATTCATATCTAGGAAACCATAATAAAAGCTGCAGCTTTAGAAAATGGCATCTCCAAGTTTTACTAAATGAATTATGCATGGCCTCAAAACAAGAGAGATAATTTCCTGCAAATTGTATGATTTCTTTTGCCTTCAAAATTTCCCATAATCAGTTGCAATCTCTGGAACTGAATCATATGTTACTGCTATTATCAAGTAAATGCAAGCATCTTCCCACCCTCATGACTGTTTTCGCATATGGGATATGACACGCTCTGTTTGCATTTACATTTTAGAAATAAGGAAATCTATAGCCCTTGCTGGGATGGGGAACAGAAATAGAATAATGGATAATACAGTATACAGCATTTGCATGTTTGTTGGAAGAAGAAAAATTAGTCCAACCTCTGTCTAATAACCCAGTTCCATAAAAGACTTGCAACTGTATAGAAAAGGTGCATTAAAAGTAAGATATAAAAGCATCAACTCAGACCCAGTTGGAAGCTGTCTGTTATATGAAATGTATTAACTGAACAGAATATTACAAATAACGACTTCATTAAGTAGATTCATAGAAGCAAACAGGAACCACAGGAAATTACTGCTCATTCATTCTGTCTAATCGCATCAGATTTTGGCTACATTTACACAGTTTCAAAAGACAGAACGAGGGAAATAATCACTTTCAAATAATTTCCCCACACAATGACGCGACTAAGGAAATACTTTGACATCATTTATAGTACAGTGCAGTGGTAACAAAGAGGGATGGGGAACACAATTATTCATTTCACTCCAATGAGAAAAAGTCCATGGAGATTCTCAATCATCCAGGTCATAGTTGTCAATTTCTCATCTGGATCCAGTTTTAGTTTCCAAACCTTGCTGACAAAGTCCTATGAATTGCTGATGTGATGGATGGTGTTGCCAGCCAGAGGAGCTAATAAGGTGATTAGATGTTTCACAATGCTGTAGGTGACAGAGTTGATGCTACTGACAATTGGTTTGAGTGGTGTTCCCTCTTTGTGGATTTTGAGGAGTCTGTATATGCATGGAGTGGCTTCCCCAAGGTAAAGGGATAGTGTTATGGCTTGTCAGTGGCATTCTCCTTCAGTAGTTGTTGCAGGAAATCAATGACCTTTCTATTGTAAGTGCTGGTATGATCTCTCTCCAGAGTCTCATATGTGTCCTTCAGAAAAGTGTCCATTTTGGCTCCAATGAGAACAATGCCATTCTAAAACAATGTAGTGTGTGGCATCATCAGGACGGTGAGAGCATGGTCCTTTTGAAATAATTCTAGTAGCGGCTTTGCATTATTAAACAGAAATCCTAGATCAGGGGTGCATCACTTTGTTGGGACCTAACGTTGGAGCTCATAAGGGAAAAGTGGAAGGAAAGAGAAGAAGAGGACAACTCTGGATTGTATTGCAACAGTACTGGATGCACCACAGAGAAACTTAAGAGGCCAATTTCACTGCCTTTGGATACCCTGCTCAAAAACGTCAGAAGGAGCAAGCAAAGGGTAGGTAGGGCAGGGCTAGGATGACAGTGACACTTGTTTTAAGTTTAGTTAAAGTCAATGAAATAAAATTGCATGCCACCCAGATCTTCTGGGAGTTATGCACCAACAGGTGAAAAATGGGCAAAGTCAAGAGGCAAATCTCTTCCCTTTACAAGCATCTGAATTGCCTCCAACATAAAACCATTCCAGCTCTAAGTGGGTTTGATGAAACAACCTGGGAGGTTATTTGTTTTTCATTCCAGTTGGATCTTTGCTAAATTCTTTCATGAATTAAAAATTCTGGGCTAGAAGAAACCTGGTGAACCATGGGCTAGGATGCAGCCCATTTCAAAGGTAGCTTTCCTGAATCAACCTAAACCTGAGTAACTTTACAACACTTTCTTCACTGCTTATGATGCTGGGAGGATACCAGAAGAGCAGAAGAGACATCAAAAGGTGCCATTTGAAATGTAGGTCTCTTTCAAGGGGACAGCTGCCTCTTTATGCACCAGCAGCTTCTCATCTAAGAAGGTTGGATAGTGTAGTAGGATTTAAAGCTCTCCTAGATCCATATTCCTGGAGAGAAACACATTAAACTCAGTGAAGCATCCTTCTGAATAAATATATCATACAACATACACAAAGAACACAAACAGAATCATCCCTAGCAATCAGCAATACCATAATCGAGCATTTTTCTTTCCTCATAAAAACACCAAACTCCATAGTACATACAGAATTTTGAAAGGTTATAGTATGATTGGGCTTTGTGAATAAGGTATAAGTACGTATGGATAGTCTCCTTTATGCTGAGTTTTAATCCTATTACTTCCTGAGGATACCAATATAGTTTTCTTGGGAAAATGCCAATGGTTTGCCATTGCCTTCTTCTGGGAATTTTTGATACCCTAGTCTAGCTTCTAGCCATGGTGTTTCCTGTTAGTTTCCCATCCAGGTCCAACCTTCCTTAGCTTTTTGCGAACAGCCGTAGTCAGGCTAGATGCTAGATACTAGGTAGTTGAACACATGCATACATGTTGTTGTTAGTTGCAAAGTTGTGTCCAACCCATGGCAACCCCATGGAAAATGTTCCTCCAGGCCTTCCTGTCCTCCACCATCTTCTGGAGTCCATTTAAGCTCACGCCTACTGCTTCAGTGACTCCATCCAGCCACCTCATTCTCTGTCGTCCCCTTCTTCTCTTGCCCTCAACCTTTCCCAGCATTAGGCTCTTCTCCAGTGAATCCTTCCTTCTCATTAGGTGGCCAAAGTATTTGAGTTTCAACTTCAGGATCTGGCCTTCTAAAGAGCAGTCAGGGTTGATCTCCTCTAGGACTGACCGGTTTGATCGCCTTGCAGTCCAAGGGACTTGCAGGAGTCTTCTCCAGCACCATAGTTCAAAGGCCTCAATTCTTTGGTGCTCAGCCTTTCTTATGGTCCAACTTTCACTGCCATACATTGCAACTGGGAAGACCATAGCCTTGACTATACGCACTTTTGTTGGCAGGGTGATGTCTCTGCTTTTTAGTATGCTGTCTAGATTTGCCATAGCTTTCTTCCCCAGGAGCAAGCGTCTTTTAATTTCTTGGCTGCAGTCCCCGTCTGCGGTGATCTTGGAGCCCAGGAATATAAAATCTGTCACTACCTCCATTTCTTCCCCATCTATTTGCCAGAAATTGAGACGGCCAGATGCCATGATCTTGGTTTTCTTAATGCTAAGCATGCGTGCATATATATGGATAAATAAGCATACAAATGATACTGTGGAAAATACAGTTTTGAAATGTGCCAGGTGAAAAGTACTTTTTTGCCTTCAGATCTGGAGAGCTCCACAACCTTAATAAACATCCTTTCTGAAAGTGCTCTTTGTTCTTAACAGCCGTGTGTTTCCTTCTGAAAGCCTAGCAAAAAAAAAAAAAAAAAATCCTGAGGGAAATTCTATCTAACATTGTGGATTGTATATGATTTTAGCTCACAAACCATTGAGAATGTGAATATCCCCTTTAAAAATGATTAAGGTCAACTCTTCAGATTATTAAAGTCAACTTTTCAGCATTTGTTTTTCTTTCAAATGTAACTTATCTACAACCCACCATATCACAAGAGCTTTGTAACATACAAGCCCAAACCTGTTACCCCAGCATAAGTTTCAAGACAGATTTATATCTCTGGCATCATTTTTTCTTCCTGAGTGGCTGCTAATACATTACCTACAGTCAAACTCTTCTGTTGCTTGAATAAAGATTTTTTCCAGTGAAGAATTTAATAGGATTTGGACCTGCTGAAATACCTGGAGAGCTGGCTTCTATCAATGTTTTGGGGAACAATGGGAGGAAGTAGAAGACCAGGGACTGTTATAACCAAATGGAAGTTAATATAGGGTTGAAGGAAGGGAGGCTTAGCTAAGTCTGCTTAGAATTCAACTTCTCTGGTAATGATTGATTAAGTGGAGGTTCCTCAGTACCTCCTTTAGTCACAGATTCTTTGCAGAATCTATACTCTGGAGTTTACTCTGGATCTTCACAGTAACAGCTGATGTAATTGCAAATTTCATGCAATTCTGCCAGAATTAATAAAAAATATTTTAAGGGTTTGTCTTAACTCTACCCTGAAAGGGACCACAGAGTCATAAAATGAGAGTTGAGTAACACCATTATAGACTTGCGAGGGTTTAAAATGTAAACTCTTCATGTCTTGGATCCATACTGAACCAGATTGTTGCTGAAAGACCAAAATGAAACTAGAAAAAAAAAATGGTTCACAACTATGCTACAGAAATCATCTTAAAGTCATGTATTCTTAGCATTTTCTTTCAGCTATAAGATGTGAATGTATCTCTGTGTAAAAACATTATAGATTACATATAATAAATATTACCAATCGGTTGAAGAGCTACCTGAAATAATTAAATTATGAACCTTAAGAGATTCTATACATCTGCCATTGCATATTGTTAGGTACTCTTTCCTCCTTAAATTGAACAATGAGGCAGCATGTCAGATCGCTTCCGTACTATCTGTTTTAAATGTATCAATATGTATAATGAGCATGGAGAAACAGTCAGGCCTTATAAGCCTTTTAAGCATCATTTATCTTCCTCAACAAATTGGATCTCTGGACCTAAACCTCCAAGCAACTTCAGTTTGCTTTGATTGCTACATTACATTTTATATCTAAGAAATATGAGCTTTATTCATGAGAGTTTGTTGAGAAGGGCCAGTGTAGCATCGCTTTCCTGATCTACATGCATTCAGCAGGTGGTATGGACAAAGCTACAGACAGAAACCTCCGGGAAAAATGTGTGCGTATGGCAAAGGTTGGGTGTACAGGTTCAACTCATGCAGTACAGGGAATGTATAAATGAAGAAACAGAGCAGAGCTGGCTTATACTATATTGTTTAGTCTGAGACCAAGGATGAAATTTCCTCCTTTTTGTACATAAAATGAACCAACATGACTGCTGAATTTTTACTGAATATTGTTGATGTTATACCATTTTCCACTGCATCCAAAGCAAGTACATGAGTTTAAAATACTAATGAGAAAGAAAGATAAAAGCCTGTTTGATATAAAGAACAAGCAAAAGCAATTTTTTTGCAATAGTTTCGGTACATTAAAAACTTTCATATAATAGATCAAGGACAGTGTGGTTTGACATAAGATTTGGGATGTGCTTGAATGTTATCACAACTTTGAGATCAAACAGTTAGAGTCAGTCAGACCAATTTATTGTTAAAGTCAAAAAGAAATCTTTAAACTTTGGGGAATTCTGCTTTCAGAAAGGGTCACTGTCTTTTTTTTTTTATCTTGCAGTATAAAATTTGTGAAAGGATATAAAAGAAAACAGAACTGACATGGCATGGAAGAAAGTGATGGCTTAGTGAACCATTTGTTTTCCTTTGCAATATGTTTTATACAAGTAATTAACCAGAATTTATATAAGTGATTCCTGAGTAAAAATTGATAGTGAAATCCTAGGAATGGTTCTTAGAAATACACCCGCTAAGTTCAGTAAGACTGCCAATAACTAGCACATGAGAAAAATCCTTACTCCAGCAGTTCTCAACTTCTTATATTTTAAGTCCTGGTAATTTTCCTATCAAAGAACACAGGTACCACCAGTGCTTTTTTTGTAAAAGAAAAAGGTGCCGGAACTCACACATGTCATACAACCCACCTTGCCTACCCTACAAGGTTCCATCCAAAAAAGGTGCCGGAACTCCGTTCTGAGTGTTCTATGAGAAAAAAAAGCCCTGGGTACCACCAAGATATAAACAGAAGTTCCGTTTTCTTCCCCCAGCAAAGACATTTAGATATTACTTTATCAGTTCCATAATAAACTGCATAGTAAGATTTAAGTACACACAAAAATAGCAAAAGTGTCATATAACACATATCAGGAAATGTCTGATAATAATCAAAAGTTCTCAGTGTGTCGGCTGATTCACACCTCATTCATTCAAAAGAAAATTGAAAATTGGTCTTTATACTGGAAAAGTATTCCCCTACCCAAGTGGTGGGATTCAGCCAGTTCGCATGACTTCAGCGGAACCAGTAGCTAATTTTTTGTTGCCAAGGCCCAGAATGGACTTCCGGAAGTGGCATCCACACAGAGAACTGGTTGTTCACATATTTGAATCCCTGGTTGTTCACATATTTGAATCTCTTCCTACGCCTGGAAGAGCCTGTTTGGATCTTCAGCCTTTAAAGCTAGGTTTCTTTAAAGCCACGATGGTGTTGTGTGCCAATAGAGGAAACCAGGACAGCAAGCTGTGTGCTGGCAGAGTGGCGGCAGGTAGTCTCACTGAATAGTGATTAGAGCAACCATTAGATGGCAGCAAAGAAACAAAGAAAATGCTAGCTCTTTCCTGTCATCTAGTGTTCTTTCCATTTTTTGCAGCCCTGTTCTGAGAACAGTAGCAATTATCCCATCTGTTGGTGCCTTTCTGCCCACTAGAGAATGCCACAAACTGCCACTCCTGCTGTTTTCCCCTGAGAACAGCTTTTGTGTGGAAGCTCCAAAAGCAGGTCTTTAATGTTGGCAGGGACCGTGTGTGTGTGCGCCTGTGTGTGTGTCAACAGAGCTTTGGGTTTCTTGAAGCATACATTGAGGTTGTAAATGCATGTCAGTTACCAAGTACCCAAATTTATATCAAGTGATTAGAGGGGGCGATGCAGCAGCTTTTAGGATTGTTTATTTGTTTGTTTGTTCAACACTGTATTAATTTTGACAGTTTCTGAATAAATGGTTGTGAAGTGAAGAATACTATACCTGTAATGTCCCAATTCAGGGATTATAAAAAGAAATGCAAATCTATATTAGGTAAATATGAGAAACTGTTATAAAAATGACAATCCATCAATCCATCCAGCCATTTTGGAATGGCTCCCATTCTAGGCAGCACTTGCACCAGCTGTCCCCACTTCCATCTGTTGGCTCACCATATCACTCTACAATATGATAGACTGGAGGGCATTCTTAAAAGGCGGGTCCTATTGCCTGGTCTTTGGTATTAGTTGTGTGGGAGTTAAAGGCTGGTCCAAAACTGGGGAGACTGAATCCAAATCTTTGTTCTAGCATGGAACTTTCAGAGTGACTGAAAGTTGGTGATTGTAGTAATAGCAATAGTACTCAGACCAGGGGTCTTCAAACATGGCCCTTTTATGACTTGCAGACTTCAAGTCCCAGAAATCCTCAGCCAGCATGCCTGGCTGAGGGATTCTGGGAGTTGAAGTTCACAAGTCATAAAAGGGTCAAGTTTGAAGACCCCTGACTTAGATTTATATACCACTTACGATTTACAACTGCAGGAAGGGAGGGCTTTTATGCTGATTTGAGTGACTGGAGGAAAGATGGGAAATAATAAAGATATAATAAGGAAATAAGGTCAGATAGCATTGGGAAAAAAAGCTAAGTTGCCACAGTTGTTTCTGTAAAAAAGATTATAGGTCCATGGTGGTGAACTTATGGCATGCATGCCAAAGGTGGCGCGCAGAGCCCTCTCTGTTGGCACACGAGCAATCGCCCAAGTCCTAGGCCTTCAACCGGGTTTTATAAAACCTTTTTGCTTTAGGCCTCTGCCACTCTGTGCAAAAAAAAAATATGGCGATGTGCATTTGCTCTATGAGTTCACAGTGACCTAACTCTAAGTGGAATTTTCCTCCAATGGGGTTTTTCCCATGCATTTTACCAGAAAATATAGATAGGGCAGCCTAGAAAAGTAAGTGCCCTCCTAACCACACCCAAGTTGTCTGACTTTGATGGCAAAGTCCATTTTGCTCTGTGAGTTCACGGGGACCTAACCCTAACCCTAAGTGGAATTTTCCTCCAATGGGGTTTTTCCCATGCATTTTACCAGGAAATATAGATAGGGCAGCCTAGAAAAGTAAGTGCCCTCCTAAGCACACCCAAGTACTCTGGGTTTGTTGGCGAAGTCCATTTTGCTCTGTGAGTTCACAGAGACCTAACCCTAACTGGAATTTTCCTCCAATGGGATTTTCCCATGCATTTTACCAAGAAACATAGATAGGGCAGCCTAGAAAAGTAAGTGCCCTCCTAACCATGCCCACGCACTCTGAGTTTGTTGGTGATGTCCATTTTCCTCTATGAGTCCACAATGCTAACCCTAATGCTAAGTGGAATTTTCCTCCAACGGGATTTTCCCATGCATTTTACCAGGAAATATAGATAGGGCAGGCTAGAAAAGTAAGTGCCCTCCTAACCACATCAAAGCACTCCGGGTTTGTTGGCAATGTCCACTTTCCTCTATGAGTTCACAGTGACCTAACCCTAATCCTAAGTGGAATTTTCCTCCAATGGGATTTTCCCATGTATTTTACCCAGAAACATAGTTAGGGCAGGCTAGAAAAGTAATCCCTTCATGGATTACTGCCCCCCTTCATGGATTACTGCCTTGTCGTGGCGAAGGGGCTTGCGTAAT
>JAKJMR010000034.1:7033723-7058996 GCA_024449315.1 Daboia siamensis
GAAAGAAAGAAAGAAAGAAAGAAAGAAAGAAAGAAAGAAAGAAAGAATCAGTCCTCCTCAACCCGAACTTAAAAAGAACACTCAAAACTTCTACTTAAACCTTCATATCTGTTATGCCAACAAAGCCACTGCCAGGTATCTGTAATTGATACCATTAATATCAGCTGGACACAATATCATCTGCTCAGCATGTTAAGTTTGCAATTGCAAAATTCAAGAAATGTTCCTTGTCTGGGCAGTTATGTTCTGTTAGGGGGGGAAAAAATGTTCATTTGCCACACTTAGTGATGCTCCCTATGGAATTGCTAGGTACAACAAGGTCTTGGGATAATTGCAGAGCTCAACTTTCAATAGAAAATGGTAGCAACTGTTTGCAAACCAGAAAGGTCTGGTTAAGTTGTTTTCCCCCGTTATCATTGGTTTTCCCACATGCAGGATCTACGCTCTGTTCGACCACTCTGAGCATTTTTAGTATGCTGTAATTTTTGCTGGGGTACTTCTCTCGCTTATTCTTGT
Organism: Daboia siamensis; assembly: GCA_024449315.1. NCBI lineage: Eukaryota > Metazoa > Chordata > Lepidosauria > Squamata > Viperidae > Daboia > Daboia siamensis. The sequence goes on from JAKJMR010000034.1 coordinate 7,034,240, forward strand.
GCACCCATAAATAGGCAATTATTTAGCACAGAACTACATACTTGGCATTATGGTATAGGTAGTCCTTCACTTAGGATCACAATTGGGACCAGAATTTCTGTTGCTAAGCAAGGTGGTTGTTAATTGAGTTGTGCCCAATTTTACAACCTTTTTGCCATGGCTATTACCTGAATCACTGTAGTTGGTAAATGAATCCGGCTTTCCCCATTCTTTGCTTGTTGGAAGGCAGCTGCAAAGATTGCAGCTGTAAATCACGTATAGCAATAGCACTTAAGACTTATATACTTCTCCACAGTGTTTTACATCCCTTTCTAAGCAGTTTACAGAGTCAGCATATAGCTCCCAAGAATCTGGGTCCTCATTTTACTGACCTCGGAAGGATGGAAGGCTGAGTCAACCTTGAGCCAGTGAGACTCGAACTGCCAAATTGCAGGCAGATGGCAGTCAGCAGAATTAGCCTGCGGTACTGCATTCTAACTACTGCGTCACCATGGCTCAGGATACCCAGGATGCTATAACCATCATAAATACATGCTAGTTGCTTAGCACCCAAATGTTGATAAAGTGATTGTAGGGATGCTGAAACAGTTGTAAACGTGAAAACTGGTGGTCAATCACTTTTTTCCAATGCTGCTGTAACTTCAAATGGATCACTAAATGAATAGTGGCAAGCTGCGGACTATTTGAGTCAAAGGTACAACTAGCTATGGCAGGTAGAAATCTATATAAATGTTTTAAGTAAAAGAACTCAATCTCTTTTGTACTCAACTATCATCCACACAGATAAGACAAAGTATTGAGGAACAGAGATGGAAACATTCCTTTAAGTACAAAGTACAGTAATAACTATTTCCTCAGAAGTAGTTTTTCTGTGTTCAGTTATGCTGCTTTCTTTCTAGAAAAGTAAGTCCATGGTACAGAGTTGAAACCCATGGCTTCCCGTTGAAGGCACACCTTCTGGGAGGAAGTTTCTTTGAACTCAATGATACTTCCAACTGAGTAGTAATCTAAGTAGCAATATTTGTCACTGTTATTATTACACCATTGTGCTACCTACCTGTCGGGCAATAAACCAGTGGAACTCAAGGAATTTACTTCTGAGTGGAGAGATAGAAGATTTATGATTGTGTTAGGAGCTATATTTAGTGTCTAAAGTATTTTTATTTCAGATCAAATTGCTTGCATTTATCAGGGGTCTCCAGCCCTAAGGGTAGAAAAAGAAACGTGCAGTCCAAATGGCAAGGTGTAATGGATTTCAAAATTGCAAAACAAAAGTGTCCATTAATAGAAGGAGAGAAATAGCACTGCTAGAATTACTAAGTCATGTATAACACATCTCACTAACAATGCACTCACCAAGTGTTGGTTGTTTAAGCCCTTTCAAAGTAAGTGCCTTCCTGTTCTTGATCTTTTGTAGATGTAAAGGGAGCCTCATAAAATATAGAACTGCTTCCTGCTGCTACCATCTCAAGCTTTAGGGAAAGTAGTTAGAGGAAAGATTCACTGTGATTAAAAATACGAGATCTATTGCTAAAAAAAATAAGGCAAAAGGCACATCTGAGAATACCTTTGCCGGAGGCTTTCAGTGTTGCAGAATAAAAAGTCATTTTCATACATGTGCATTCTCCCAAACACACGGACCCTTACATATGCACATGGACCAGACGAAATGAAAGTGGAAGAAACTAATCACCCTATGTCATTCAAGAATCAAACCAAAGACTAATTCCCATGTCGATGGCTTTGAGGTCTGTTTTACTTGAAAAGATTCAAGCAAAATCAGAGTTCAATCTGATTAATATCATCCTTAGTGAACATGAAGTTGCTGCAAAGGAAAAGGCTGAAGCATTTTTGTAAAGGAGTTTGAAAGAATAAATTTTAAAAGGATCTGGTAGTGATGTTGGCTTGTCTTCCAATTATTTTAGTACAATATCAAAAGGCATAAGCTAACTCTGGAGATGAAACAGCGTACAGGAGGGAGGTACAAAAACTATCCTTATGGTGTTTAGAGAACAACTTGCACCTGAAGGTTGGCAAGACAAAGGAGATGGTGCTAGACTTCTGGAGGAAAAGAGAGGAACCTGCCCCACTTTACATCGTGTGTGTGTGTGTGTGTGTGTGTGTGTGTCTGTGTGTGTGTGTGGAGAAAGTCTCCTCCTTTAAATTCCTGGGAGTCTACCTCTGTGAAGATCTTACCTGGAAAGTCAATACAACCCAGGTGGCCAGAAAGGCCCAACAGAGACTCCGCTTCCTCAGGGACTTGAGGAAGAACAGGGTAGAACAATGGCTTATGACCCTCTTTTACCAGTCTACTATAGAGAGCGTCCTCCCGTATGGTATTGTGGTTTGGTATGCTGGCCTGACAGCCACAGATAGGAAAGTATTACAGAGGGTGGTGAACACAGTGCAAACATTGTGGACTGTCCCCTGACACCACTGGATGACATCGCCAGGGCTCGTTGCCTTGGAAGAGTGAGGAAAATTCTCAGGGACGACTCACACCCTGGACGGTATCTCTTTTCTCCTACCATCAGGTAGGAGATACAGGAGTATAGCCAGCCGTACCAACAGGCTGAAGAACAGCTTCTATCCATGGGTTGTCAGGCTCTTGAACGGGAAATAACTTTATGTATGATTGACTTGTGAGGCTGGTGTGTTGAGCAATTAGCTCACCTGGTTTAACAAGATGGTGGGTTTATTGTCACTGTGAGTTGGGGGGGGCACGAAGGGAGGCTCAGCTAATCTCAATGTATACATGGTTGTACTTTGACAATAAAGGTTCATTCATTCATTTATTCCAATAATATTTTTTTATTGAAAAGTTTTACAAAATTTTAATAATAAACCCCTCCCTCTCCCCATCAACCTTCTCCCCTTCCCTTCCCTCCCCCCGGACTTTCCAAAGCAGAATACAGGGTATTACATATAGCAATCTTATGCAAACATATGCTAAATATCTATTACAACGTTAACAAACCTTCCACCCTTTAACTCCCTTATAACAAAACTAAAGTAATTATAATAACACATCTATAATTGTTAAGAATGATTTATATGCTATTTGAAACTTTTTAGTCCCATATTTGTTTTGAATATAATCAATCCATCTTTTCCATTCCAAAATATATTTTTCTTGTGACTGTTCTTTCAAATATGCTGAAACTTTTGCCATTTCAGCTACGTCCATTACTTTAAGTATCCATTGTTCTATTGTAGGTAAATCTTCTTTCTTCCAATGTTGCACCACCAAAAGTCTGGCTGCCGTTATTAAGTGTAACATTAATTTAGTTTCTATAACAGTACAATCTGAAATAATCCCCAATAAGAATAGCTGCGGAGTAAATCTTATTTTTTCTTAAAAACTTTCTGAAAAATCCACCATATTTTTATCCAAAAGGCTTTAACATTTTTACATGTCCACCATATATGATAATAAGTTGCCTCTTCACTACCACATCTCCAACACTTAGGTAGTTGATTTGGATACATACATGCTAACTTTTTAGGATCTAAGTGTCATCTATAAAACATCTTATAAAAATTGTCTCTTAGGTTTTGTGCTTGTGTAAATTTTACATTTCTAACCCAAATTTTTTCCCAAGTATCCATCATTATGGGCTCTTGAATATTCTGAGCCCATTTTATCATACAATCTTTAACTAACTCCGATTCTGAATCAATCTCTGTAAGAGCATTACATAATCTTTTTATATGCGATTGACTTTGATCTCTAATTTGCTGTATCAAATTTTCATCAACTTTTATTATACCAATTTTCTGATCTTCTTTCCATCTAGCATGTAATTGTATAAACTGAAACCAAGTCTGTACTATCTTTTCTTCCTTTAAAACATTTAGAGGTTTCAGTTTCAAAATATTCCCTTCCATCCTAAGAAGTTCTTTATAAGTAATCACATCTTCTTTCTGCTCCACATTTATATTTCCTATTGCATGTCTAGGTGTTGCCCATATAGGTATTTTATTATTTAATATATATTGGTACTTTTTCCAAACTCTGAACAAAGCGTTCCTTAAAATATGAGTCTTAAAAATATTATCCACCTTTTTGTCATAAAATAAATACCCATCCATACAATAAATCATACCCCTCAATATTCAATATTCTTTCATCCGTTAAATTGAACCAATCACTAATTGTTGATAACACAACTGCATCATAATATAATCTCAAATTGGGCATCTTCAAACCCCCTCTCTCACGTGCATCTTGCATTATTTTAAGCTTTACTCTCGGTCTTTTCCCTGCCCAGATAAATTTATTAATACTTTTTTGCCACTCATTTAAATTTTCATCTTTCTTAAGTATTGGTATCATTTGAAACAAAAATAAAAATTTTGGTAAGACATTCATCTTCATGGCTGCTATTCTCCCCAACCAAGACAATTGTAATTTTTTCCAACTATCAATCTCCTTTTTTAAAAATTTTAATCCCATTTATATCCCGCCCTTCTACAAAGACTCAGGGCAGCTTACAATTTAAGCACAAACCAATGTGCTTAGCAATAGCCTTCATTCTATGTATGTGCCTGCTTACTAGGGCTTTCGCCCCTCCCCCCCAAGCAGCATTATTACAAAGTCAGCTTATTGCCCCCAACAATTCATAATTGTTTTTATATAATTTCACATTCGATGCTGTGATATATACCCCCAAGTATTTCATTTATTCCAATAATATTATTAAGGATTAAACAAGTAAAAATAATACAAAAAAACCCTCATCTCAGAAAGAGAACCTCTCAGAACAAGCAGACCAGCTCAGGAAGAAGGTATTTAACGTTCTTTTCCTTTCAACTTGCTCCTGTTTTCTTTCTGATGATCCACTGTTTATTTTCCTCAGAGGAAATATGTACAGCACATATGCTTTGACCTCCTCGGTGTATCTTTACAATAACCGTATATCTGATGGATTATGTGGAAAGCTAACAGTGACCAAGGTAATGGGCAAAGCAAAAGCTACCACTAGGCAAAGGCCTGGCCTCAGCTGGAAAGAAAGCCATGTCCTGTCAGCTGGGCTTTGCAAAGGAGGAACAGCAGCTGGGCATGAAGATCTGTAGTGAACAAGTCATCACGTGTTCATTCACTGGAGCCCAGTTCCGACCTCAGCTTGCAATGAAATCCTGGAATTGTCAGTGAAAATGACAAACGAAATGAGATGAAATGAAAGACTTTGTTCTTCTCTTTTAGCTTGATTTGGAAGTTGCACACTGGTAGTTCTACAGTCAGGCCCTGGTCCTGTCTTTGCTATTATACTGTATGTGAGATTTCTGCCTCCTTGTCCCAATAATACAGTCAACTGGAGTTTCATGTCATGATATCCCCATATACAGTTGTCATATTGATTGTTGGAAACCTGTATTAACAATGAAGAAATTACCGGATTTGCAGAAATTGTTTAGTTGTTCTATTTCATTTTGGTCGCCTAGGCTAACTACAATTTCCCCTTAATACTTTCAACTTTGTATTCCAGTTTCCACCCAAAAGTCGCACATCTTTCTTGCATGTTCTGTTGATTTTGCATTGAGCTTCACCATACTGTAAAACTCATCCATCTCCTCTTCTGCATCAACGGTTGGAGCATAAATTTGGGGAACTGTCATGCTGAAGGATGGTCTGCAAAATTGAAGCCTGATTTAGTCATTGGTGGCACTGTAACCAAGTATTCCTCTTGGTATATATTTCTTGACTTTAAAACTAGCATTGTTCTTTGTGTGTGTGTGTGTGTGTGTGTGTGTGTGTGTGTGTGTTCTAAGTAGCAATCAATATGAAATTCTAATTGAAACTATCCATTTCAATTTGCCAGTGGCTAGGATGTCAATCTGTAGTCAGTTCCTTTTATCTTGTCAGTGTCTTGAGCTTTTTATGTTCATGTTTCTTATTTTCATACTCCCATTACAATTCTGTCTTTGCAGCTTTGGGTTTTCTTTTACTGCATGGCAACATCAGCAACTGGATGTCCAGAAAGCTTTTGTCTAGTCCTGTCAAAGATACCATCAATACTCTAAAAAATATCCTCAACTAGCTTGTGTGCTATACAGCCTGAAGGGCTCATCATTCATGGCTACACCCTCACTTTATATTGTCAAGGCGTGAAGAGCCCTTGGTAAAATATAGGATTGGGTAGTCATTGCCTGCTCCCACATAATATGTAATGATATTTTTGTCATTGTCATTAAAGGAATCATCTGCCTCTAGGATCTTCCTATACCAAGATTCTTTAATATAGATACCTGCTTGCTTTAGCTGGGCAGCTGGGATGACCTTCACATCTTGAATAACCTGGCTAAGAATATATAATTTTGGCAAACACTTTCAGGATTCTTTAGTCATCTCTCCTACGAATAGACACCCACCACAGTGAGGCAGCACATCAGGACATGAGGGCATTTGTCTCAAAAGAATTAAGGAATTATTAAACCAATTATTTACAGATTAGGTTTGTTCATTTATGTATTTTATAAGAAGTAGCGGATCTGTTCAAAACCCATACAGCCTCTTCTGGATTTCATGATAAGGTGGAGCAAGGAGTTCCTATGCTCATCTTTATAAGACTATTTTAGTAAAACTATTACACCCACCCCAAACCATCATTACTATTATTTCTGGCACTAAGAAGCTAACTAAATTCTGATTTACAAGATTACAGGATCTTATTTTTGGTCCTTTGAAAAAATAGAAGAAGATTTATTTATTTATTTATTTTATTACATTTATATACCGCCCTTTCCCGAAGGATTAAAACAAAAAATACAAAAGTTAAAAACAATTTAAAAAATTATATCCGTCCCTGAACAAATAAAACCCAGTTAAAATTAAAATTAAAATTAAAATTCTCAGCCTGGGCCAGAGAGCTCGAAGAGCCAGGTCTTCAGGTCTCGGCGGAATGAACGGAGGTCGGGGGCAGTCCTAGGCTCCACTAGCAGCTGGTTCCAAAGGGCAGGCGCATCCACTGAGAAGGCCCTATCCCTGGGTGTCGTCCACCGGCAATCTCTTACCGGTGGCACCCTGAGAAGACCCTCCCTGTGGGAGCGCACTGGACGAAGGGAACTTGATGCTGGCAGCAGGTGTTCCCTCACATATCCCACACCCAAGCCATTTAGGGCTTTATAGGTCATCACCAGCACCTTGAATCTCACCCGGAGGGCAACCGGGAGCCAATGCAGCTCGCGGAGTAGAGGTGTTACATGGGAGTATCGGGAAACCCCCATCACAACTCACGCGGCCGCATTCTGCACCAGCTGAAGCCTCCGAGTGGTCCTCAAGGGCAGCCCCATGTAGAGAGCGTTGCAGTAGTCTAAACGGGAGGTCACGAGCACATGAGTGACTGTGTGTAGGACATCTCGGTCCAGATAGGGTCGCAACTGGCGCACCAGGTGAACCTGGGCAAAAGCCCCCCTGGTCACGGCTCCTATATGGTCTTCAAAATTGAGTCGTGAATCCAGGAGGACGCCAAGTTGCGAGCCCTATCAACGGGGGGTAACACCTCACCCCCCATCGTTAGAGGTGGAATAGTCTGGTTAGCCCGAGATGCCGATATGCACAGCCACTCAGTCTTGGCGGGATTGAGACGAAGCCTGATAACTTCAGTGCTGATTTACCTTAGAAAGTAGATAAATTAATTAATATGAACATTTCATGATTGCAAAAACAGTAAATTTGCACTGGGTTCATGCAAACAGGAACAGATTAATCTTTGTATACAATGCTAAATTCTCTTGTGATTATTTTTTTTTTTACATTTAATGCCACACTGAATTTGGCATTTTAACCCTTCAGAAGTGCAGGTCCTAACAAACTGCTTAAATAAATGCATTTTCACGTTTGTACAAAATAAAAGAAGAAAACCACAAAATCTTCCACATCTTCCGCACTGGTTTCTCACGGCAGCTTGTTCGTTAGGTCTTTAAGAAGGTTTACTAGAATTTTTTAAATCTGAGTTTTGAAACAAGTATCCCTACCAGAGCCTTCTGTGTGAATAGCCCTGCAAAGAAAAGCAATCTACGAATTAGCAAACTTGACAATTAGTCTTGGCTCAGACATGATTTTCTATTTTTTCCCCCTGTCTCATATGTATATTTGTGTGGGTGGTGTTTTTTTTTCCTAAAAAAGGAAGATTAAGTTGGTTATAAAGCTTATACTAATGGGGTTTTGTATACGTGTTACAAAAATTTTAGGGAAACGGCACCAATTTTCAACAATTAAGATAAGAGGTAAGTGTGATTGAATGTCAGACATACTCTGGCAACTCAGAGAAGAGATCCCAAGCATTATAGAAAAGATTTGTGAGTCCAGGGAAGGAGGGAGGAAGGAAGACATGTGAAAAAGACACAGAGTAACCCTCCTTTAATTATACAAGATATAACTAGCTGCAAAACGATTTTGGCAGACTTTCAAGTTTCTGTTACAGTACCCTACTAGCAATAGAGATCTTCACAGATATCCAATTAATCCTTTTTTCCTGAGTTTACCTGACTCTAAGAATTGGACAGGAGGCACGCAGAACCACAAATAGACATGAATTCAGAAGCTATTTATGGATTGATGATGAAGGCTGCTTATCACTAGAGGGATATAAAGAGAAGGCAATTTACCAAATCTAGACTTCACCCCCCCCCAAAAAAAATATTCTTGGTCATCACTATTCATTTCATTTCTAAAGCAGTCGGTTCAGGAGCAGTCCTAAACTACATTCCTGTACAATCATTGAGAGCATGAAACGCTTCCAAAGGGGCAGAACTTTGACCAGCAGAACCTCTGTTTAGTTGAGATTCACTTCTAGACTAAAGGCAGGAATTCTTTCTTTGAGATAGTATTGTTGGTCCATATTTACTCCAGTTCTTGAGGTATAATATGGCCTTACAATACATTGTTTTTTATAAATTGTCTATAATATTTTGTATTATTGTGTACCACCTTAGAGTCCATTGAAAGGAAGGGCACTGTATTTGTAAATTTATTAGTAGTCATATGAGTTTTGAAGGCCACAGCCAACATTAGTGGCTATAGTAGCTATAATGAATCAGGCACTTCTTACAAACAAAATCCTCTGAGTTACTTAAGGGGGGGGGGAGTGAGAAAGAGACTGACACTAAGCTGAGTTCAAATTGAATCACTGCTTTGGATGGAGAACAAGATGACTAAGTCTGCTTCATGTGGTTAGTATCTAAAATAATTCATGAAACAGTCATTTGGGAAACTGCTATGCCAAGAATTCTACAATTCTCCGTTCATGTACATTTCCCTTTTAAAAAAAAAATCAAGGGCATTGATGAAAATATCTGGAAAAAATTGTACTCATTGCACTGCATCTTGTGTCACCTCTTTCTTCTATTTTAGCTTCCTTCTGATCATGATATCTCACTAAAGTAATATTAACTAGTTATAGAAGCTGTACCTTAATAGAAGTCAAATGGCCCATTTCAACCCAGTTCATAGAAAACACCATGGATTTTCCGGCTTTCCCCAATCACATTCTCCTGAGTTCACGTTGTCACCATACGTGAATGTGAAATGCTTGTGGAAATTGATTTTTTTAAAATTCACAAGGTAGGATTGCAGAATTCAGTTTTGTGTTGAATCAGTATGGTTGATTGCATGCCATTTAAATATTTGAGACTCCAGTTCCCATAATTCTCTTCCTTCGGCTGAAGGTAATAAAACGTTTAGAATCCATTGGAGTATGTCACTGTGCTTATTCTTGGTTAGCTTCTTTGTGGACAAAGTGCTTAATATCAAGTATTTCTAAATAATAAAGGTACCATGGATAGGCAAACTCAAGGAACTTTTCCTCACCTCTCGATCCTAACTTTGAAATCAAGAAACTCTGTGTCTAAACCTCATCACTGAATTGATGCCACTTTGAGGTTCTAAATGGCTTTTCTCTGCCCTGTGTTTAACATGAGTAGGCCATTATATTTCTGCCAAAATCCTTAATTTTACAACTCTGGTACCTTCTATTGTCAAGGCCCTGCTGATTGACAATCACTTTAAGGCTTCTTTTGTTCTGATTTCATGGATGATTTTTGTTCTTATTTTTAATTCTTTTCACTTCTTCCAAATATTAATTATTGTTGCCTGTCTTTGCAACTCAAGAAAACAAGCCCAGAAATAACTGAGGTAAACTGAGGACTTATAACTGATATAATTCTGTCAGACTGCTGCCAGTCTGACATTATAATCATCCTTTCAAAAAAAATGTCATAAATAGCCATTTTATTCTGAAAAAAGACATAGTATCCTTTTCCAATTCATCTTCCTTATTCAAACCATTTTTACAATTTCCAAAAGATAAAAAAATTCCAAGATGGCCTTTTAGCATTAGTTATTGCAGGCGGTGGGGGGGGGGAGGACTTTCAGCCAGCCCCACAGTTGGGCGCCTGTTACTAGTCCCAGCTTCTGCCAACCTAGCAGTTCGAAAGCACATAAAAATGCAAGTAGAAAAATAGGGACCATACGATGGGAAGGTAACAGCGTTCCGTGCGCCTTTGGTGTCTAGTTATGCCGGCCACATGACCACGGAGACGTCCTCGGACAAGCACTGGCTCTTCGGCTTTGAAACGGAGATGAGCACTGGCCCCTAGAGTTGGAAACGACTAGCATGCATGTGCGGGGGAACCTTTACCTTTACCTTTTTATTGCAGGTGGGGGGGAGGACTTTCAGCCAGCCCCACAGTTGGGTGGTCTTCTGTGCTCCCTCATGCAAGCTTGCAGGGCCACATTTTCTTGTTTATTTACTTTTTATTCGTGGTTTGGCAATTGAAGAAAATCACATTTAAAAAATTAATTTGAATAAGGAAGATGAATTGGAAAAGGATACTATGTCTTTTTTCAGAATAAAATGGCTATTTATGACATTTGTTTTTTGAAAGGATGATTATAATGTCAGACTGGCAGCACCTACACAGGGATACCTCCATTTGTTTGCCATCTACCACATAAAGGAATATCATATCTGAGCAGAATTATTATTATTTTTTAAAAATAATAATCTTAAATTACTTTTAATATTAGTTTTAGACATTGTTTATATGTTGATTATATTGTACGCAGCCCAGAGCCTTTCTCTCTAAGGGAGATGGGCGGTTTAGAAAAATGAAATATAAACAAAAAACAAAACAAAACTCAGACAGATAAAAATTCTCCCACCAAAAAAAGAAGGAAAATGCTTCTGACTTTCATTAGTAGATTTAGATAAAATATACATCCAATTCTTTCTCTAAAGTTAACAACAATCTAAGTTACTTCTAGTATCCCATATAATTCTAATCATCAAATCCCAAAATCAAAATTACACTTCTTTTAGTTTCTCACAAAAAATCTAAAAGTAACTTCCGCATCACTGACTCTTCATCATACCTCACCCCATTTTTTTTATAGTCATCTCTAAATTTTCAACTCTCCTTATTAGTCAGCCAGAATCCAATAAAAATTAGCAAAAGACCTAATAACCTACTTATATAGCCCCCCCTTTGCCATTTAGTCTATGTTCCCCTCACCCCTCTCTTACCATTTAAACATTACAAAAAGAAATTCAAAACTATTACCCCAAATAATCACCACTTATTTAGGGGAGGGAGGGAGGCCTGTTTAGGCCTGTTACAATTTTCTCCCCAGCTATGGATTAATCTTAAAAGTCCCTTTTAACTTGTGGGAAGTCAGCTCCCCAGAGAAGAAAATATTAAAAAGGGCAGAACAATATATTTCCTAAAAAGATATTGAAGAACCAGGAAAGCATTCCCAGTTTTCTTAATAGTCCTAGGTCTCCTTCCCCCAAGCAGAAAACCAGTTCTATAGACATGCAAATGTCAGCCATGAGGAAAGTTGTAGCTGGAAGCTTAGGAAGACAAAGACCAAAAATGTACATAGCCCAGCCCCAGGAAAGCAGGATATGACCTTTGGACATACCCACAACCATCAAGAATACCAGGAGGGTACACCCAGACTCAGGTTAGAATACGTGACACAGGAAATACAAAGCCTGAAAGAGGAAATAACTCAAAACAAAAGATTCCAGGGGGTATAAAAACCCACTCCCTACATGTGCTCAGTCCTTTTTCTGCTGGAACCATCTTTCTGTCTGGCTTACCTCTGCAATAAACTGTAACCTTCTTCCTAAAGCAGACGCCATGTTGTTTATCTCTGGCTTGGATGGAACCATGATGAAGACTTTTCTTCCTACGAACTCTTTTTTAACACTTTTAATAGCAACGTCAACACTACTTCCCTCTGTTTCTTTGTTTTCAATAGCACATTGTGTTTTTCTCAGTGAATATAAGATGAAATACCTTCCCAACTCATAGATAATTATTTGGGTGTATGTGGGGGGGGTGGATGTGGTCTTCCTGGTGGATAAGCATGGTGACATTTCAACAGATTAATTTAAAGAATCAGTACAATCTATTTACCACTTTATTATTATAAATGCAACATTTGCTGCATTGTAGCTATTCATTATTTCCCATGAATAATTTTATGGTAAATATCTCTGGATTTTGCATATTTTTTTTTAAAAAAATCAAACCACAGTTTAAACTTATAAAAAAACAATAATAAAAAAGATAGCCCTTTAGGGAATTTGTAACTTGTTTGCTCACAGATACTCTAGCTCCACTTGTGTTCAGTAGAGGTTTTTCTCTCTCTGATAAGCAGGTATACTATTACAACCAAAATGTAATTTTGAATTATTTTTATCAGTAATGGGCAAGAATAACATATGGCTATTAGCAGTATGAAAACAATCATCAAATGCAACTGCTTTTTTTGTTGGAGAAAAACCCTTTGGGTGCATTTATTATCATTTTCAATAGCATAGAAATAAAACCTGTCTTATGCTAATTAAGTACTCTTCACCGAGGATAATCTATTTTAAGCATACTTTTCTGTCTGTTAAAATAATGTTCATTAGGATGTCGTGAGAGAGATTGTAAAAAAGATTGCTCAAAAATAAATAAATAGAAGCATGAATACAAGAAATAATTTCTAGTTATATAAATAAAATAATCTTCTTTCCCTTCATCCATTTCTAGGCTCAACCCCAAATGATTAGCACATCTAATAGCTACATTTTGGCTGTTTATGCTGGATCAGATGTTTTCCTGTCCATATTAGCTGGCTTAAGGTGTGACGAGAAAAGTTTGCTGCTACACTTTTCAGAAGGATCCATCAGCTATTTGTGTAGATCTTTCCACAAGTCCATAAGAATTTCAGGTCTCCAATGCAACTTTAAGAAAAGCAGATCTCTTTCCTTGCCCAATATTAGAAGCATCGTTCAAAAGCCCCATCTTGCTAGTCAGTGGCACCTTGATATGGAAAGGATTATGTCTGTCAACTTGGAATTTGTTCAGAGAAGAAAAGGCTGTGACACTCTTTGGCCTTCATAAAACAATTTTAACGATCAAACAACAAGATACTGTATACATATCTTGATGAGCTTTCTGAATGCCTTTGGTCATTAGGCAACTGTGTGTTTATGGAAAAGAAAAAAAATAATGAAGGGGAAAAAATCGTAGGAAGCATGAGATGAAATGTTGGGTGCCTGGAAGCGTGAGAGATTATGGTGGTACATAAAACTAATACTTTAATTGATATCAAGGATAGGAAGGAGGGAGATATGATTGTTATACTCCGTCTTATCCTGAGTGCTGTTGATTTGACTGCACCTCCTAATAATAGTCACTCAGTGTTAATGTTGGTTATTGACAATTCTGTTCAACATATTGTCCCTCCTTTTATTATTTTATTTTGAATTATTTGAGCCTAATAAATGGAATTATTTGGTTTTACCTCCTGTTTTCAGTTCAGGGGGAACTTGGGAAGGTATTACTGAGGAGTCACTATTGCTATATGACAGTCTCATTACATAGATCAGACATGTCAAACACAAGGCCCGGGGGCCAGATCCGGCCCACGAAGTGGTTTCATGTGGCCCGCAAAGCCATCCTGGAAACAGAGAGAGAACGGCCCCCACTGCCTTGGCCCTGGCCCAGAGACCCTCCTTCTGCCAGAGACCCTCAGATCTATCCCACTCCTGCCCAGGCCCACACAGGCACCCTTGATGCGAACAATGTAGAGCTGGCCACGCCCACCCAGTAGGCCATATGCACTCTAGCCACGCCCACCCAGTAGGCCATGCCCACCCTGGCCACACCCACCCAGCCCCCTGAGGGCAACCACAATGCTGATGCGGCCCTCAATGAAATTGAGTTTGACGCCCCTGACATAGATAGTCTACCTGATAATTTTGCGTTTAATCCCATATTTCTGATCTCGCTTACCGGTACAGGTAGAATTAGAATTTTGCCCATTTCGCTTTAGGACACTACATATGTGCAGAATGCAGCCGCGCGAGTGCTGGTGGAGGTTTCCCGATACTCCCATGTAACACCTCTACTCTGCGACCTGCATTGGCTTCCAGTTGCCCTCCAGGTAAGATTCAAGGTGCTGGTAATGACCTATAAAGCCCTAAATGGCATGGGTCTGGATTACCTACGGGAGCACCTGCTGCCGGCATCGACTTCCCTTCGTCCAGTGCGCTCCCACAGAGAGGGCCTCCTTAGGGTGCCGTCGGTCAAAGAGTGTCGACTGGTGGCTCCCAGGGGAAGGGCGTTCTCTGTGGGCGCGCCAGACCTTTGGAACCGTTTACCGGTGGAGCTCCAGACGGCTCCCGACCTTCGCTCCTTCCGACGTGACCTAAAAACATACTTATTTGAACAAGCCGGCCTGGTCTGATGGGTTTGGGGTTTTTTAATATTAACTGTATTAATTTTATTGGAATTGGGCTGTATTATTTAATTCTTTTTAAACTTTTGTACGTTGTATTTTTACTGTATTTGCCCTGTACACCGCCTTGGGTCCTTCGGGAGAAGGGCGGTATAGAAATTAAATTATTATTATTATTATTATTATATAGTATAATATGGGAGTGTTTCAGTGGTGGGATTCAAATATGTGAACAAACGGATGCCACTTCCGGAAGTCCATCCTGGGCCTGGGCAACAAAAAATTAGCTACTGGTTCTGCCGAAGTGGTGCGAACTGGTTGAATCCCACCCACTGGAGTGTTTCTTAATTCAGAGAGATGAGACACATCATACCATCATACCATGTAATGGCAAGGAATCCTAGGCTTTCCTCCCTTGTCCCAAATGTGCTTTTTCAAAAGGCAACTGGGCCTGTTCTTTTCTTGAAGATGTTTTGCTTCTCATCCAAGAAGTTTCTTCAGTTCTGACTAAATGGTGGAGGATGGAATGATTTATATCCCTTGCAGTCATCTGCTTGGCCCTTCCATCCTCCATCATTCAGTCAGAACTGAAGAAGCTTCTTGGATTAGAAACAAACATTTTCAAGGGGAAAAAAATGAAGTCCAGTTGCCTTTTGAAAAAGGACCTTTGGGACCACCATGACCTGGATGACAGAATCTACATAAACATTTTCCTCCCTTGATCATTTCAATGTGGATTCAGATCCATCAGAAGTGGCTTTGGTACCCAGGTACACCAGGACCTTGTGATGTAGAACGTTAGAGAAACCTCCAAAAGAAACCTAGGAAAAGTTGAGTAGTAAAATCTTTTAATAAGGCCCATTCACAATGCTGAATGGTATTCCACTTTCAATTCACATATTAAATTGCATAGGGATACAGTTTCAGTGTTCATATAAATTATAACTTGAATTACATAATTTTGTGATGATTGTGGATGAAGAAATCATTGAATGACCAGCTTGTGAAAAGGGGCTGGGTAGATTCCATCAGCCTTTTTTTTGGAAGGAACATGGTTGAGCTAGAAGACCCGTTCTTCTAATGCAGGAGTGTCAAACTGCCAGCCTGCGGGCAGGATGCGTCATGCCGAAACCGCGTCCACTCCAGCTCCGACAATGGGGGAAAAGTCGCGATATGTTGCAACACATCATGTGATGTGGCGAGTTTGACACCCTAATGCAACACAATTATTATGTTGCATTGAGTTTATGTAAATTAAGGCAGGCTATATTTCCTATTTTTAGAATCAATGATAAAAAATATGTGGTCTTGCTCATCCATAGCGGTTGTGTGGGTGTTAACCCTATAAAAATCAGGACAGACATTAATGTTTGTGTGTTGATGTACATAGACATAAAATCAAGTCAAACTCTATTACAGGTCACTAACTCAGATTTCATTTTAAAAAAGAGAAAGAAAAATGCCAGCATGTAATACAAACTGCAGTATGATATACATGACAAAAGAACCTGTAGTCAGGCCTAGCCTACTTTGCTGCCAACAGTGCATAGATTCTGCAGGCTACAAATGTAGACTCTGCAGCTACAAGAGTTATCTTGGGATGTAATGTGCCAGAAGAAGCTACCCATGGAATTTCTCTTTCTAACCTGGAAATGGACTAAGAAGTAGTGTTATCAACACATTGTGGGTATTTCAGTAATACAGGTAATCAAATATGTAAACAACCAGTTCTCCATATGGATGCTGCTTCCGGAAGTCCATTCTGGGGCTGGGCAACAAAAAATTAGCTACCGTTTCTGCCAAACTAATGCGAACCGGCTGAATCCCACCACTGCAGGTGATTCTTGCTTAACGACCAGTTGTTCAGTGACCATTTGAATATGCATTGGTGCTGAATAAGTGTTGTTACAACTGGTCCTTCTATTTACATTGGTTATAGTGATTGCCATTTGTGACCTTCATGGCTTCCTACAAGCAAAGTGAATGGGGAAGCTGGCAGAAGGTTGCAAATGGCAGCCACCTGATATCCTTGTTTAATGATCTGAGCTGATTTGCTTAACAATGGCAATAGAATTTTCAATGTTTACTTGCAGAAATTCCCAGTCCCAATTACCATTGTTACATGAGAACTATCTGTAACTGCAGTACAGGTGCAGCAGGACTCGATCCTTTGATTCAGGGCTCCCTTCTTTGCAGGATCAAAGCCTTTCAGCATGTGGCATTTGGTGACATTTACCCTCCACACTGCTGATGGTCAGATATTAAATCACAGTGGTGTAAAGGCTCTCCAAAGTTTGTTATTTGTAAGTTGGACCAGATATAGTACTAGTTAAAAAGTGGAATTTGCTTTCCCCCCCCCCCCGCTCCCAATTTGAGCTCCAAGAAACTCTTGGTACATGCAGTTTTTAATTCTTTGGCAATTTTTTCTTTAAGAGCTACCATTGCCTGATCCTGTCTCAAATGCATCAGCGTCTCACTTGAGAACCCCAATTTATGTAATTTGACGTTTCTTTGGTGTTTCTAAGAAGAGTAATAATGATCTGTCAGGATAAGAGCTACAGACCTTGAGCTGAAAGTGGGCTGATACAGATAGGTTTCTGGGTTCATTTTAGGTTAAAGAAACGGTATGAAAATCAGCTTGGCTGTCTGATATGCAGAAGACAGTTTTCTGCCTGGAGGCTTCCAAATAGAGAAGGTTTTCTCAAAGGTGGATTCGGCCACCACTTTCGATATTTTGGAAAGATGGGAAAAAACGGTATTTTGCCAAGCTTTTACCTGATTTATTTTTATTTATTTTATTTTATTTTTATTACATTTATATCCCGCCCTTCTCCGAAGACTCAGGGTGGCTTACAAGCTTAGCAGTAGCCTTCATTCTATGTATATGCCTGCTTGTTAGGGCTTTCACACACCCCCAAGCGGCATTATTACAAAGTCAGCTTATTGCCCCCAACAATCTGGGTCCTCATTTTACCTACCTCGGAAGGATGGAAGGCTGAGTCAACCTTGAGCCTGGTGGGATGCGAACCTGCACTAATTGCAGGCAGCTGGTGTTACTTAAGGAGGCATTAGCTCTCTGCTCCACCAAGGTTCTTTAATTTAATAAAATTAATTTTAAAATTGATTTTAATTGCATTGATTGTACAGCCTTATTTTATTTTGTGAATGTATTTTTGTGCTCTCGAGAATGCACATACGTTGTAGCCAATGACGTGTTTGATGTTAGGGGTGTGCATGAAATAGAAATTGCATTTGAGCCCCAAAGTTTCAGAAGTTCTGTTGAACCGTTACAAGTGAACTATGCTTTGGCAAGATGGAAACCCAGAATATTTAAGGTAGGGTTTTGGCTGGAACAAAAACTAAAGGAGTGAGCATGGCAAGGGTGATACCCCTCGTCGTTTCTTCTCCTCTGCTCAGTATGGCATGTGCATTGGTCCATCCACAGAAGTTGGCAGTGCCTCCCTTGTCCTGTTTCCCCTTAGCTACCTGCCACTAAGGTCCTTCAAGTGTGACACACAAGCTACTCACCCTTGTGATCCTCTCAGTGCCTAATTTTCTCCACTTCTCCTTAGCCAGAGATATGTCCAACCAACAATATCCTTGTCATGTGTTTCAGTGTAGACAAGGACCTTTAGAAACTAGCCATCCATTGTATAGATCAGCTTGTATGTGGAACGTCTTGTCATCTCCATTTAGCCTCTCTAAGTCTAACTAAGTATAACTATCAGAGCTCTTACACCTTGAAGGAAATTTCACTTGGCAGCTTTGGACTAAAGCTTTCCTCTCCTTAATGCTGAATTATCACAGTTGCCACTTTTAGATCAGCCTTTTGAGTACCTATTAATATTAAAAAGGCCACAGAAAAGGGGAAAGATTCGGGTGAGGAAAAAAGTGCAAACAAAATCCGTTTGAATAATTCATCAAATAATTGTTTCTCTGCAATGCTTATGCATATATATTGCAAAAATATATATTTCTAAGAGCAGGCTTTTACCTTTGGGTCAGAAATTGCTTTGCAGGTTGTCCTAAGGACCCAAGAAGAGATGAGTTTATCTGGAGCATGTTGCTAGGATACCTTAACATTTGGTATATTAATGTGTGTAGCATTTCATTATAGAAGAAATAGTATAAGGTCTTGACTTCAAGAACATACAGAAAGTGAAGTAAATGAACCATAGTTTTCCATTCTGATTGGTAAATTAAAAATCTGCATCTTTTGTGTTATGACTGTATAATATAAGTTATGCATGGAAAATACACTGATACTTTCCTTCACAGAGAATATGATGAAAATGACCCACTTGGTTTCTTGCCAAAGGAAAAGGTTTGTAGTGGTTGAAGCATTGGACTAGGATTGGAGAGACCAAAATTTAAGGCCTGAGCTTCAGCCAGAAGTGGGGAAAAAAAAAGAATTAATGTGATTTCTCCTGCAAGGAAGTTGAGCAAGTCTTTTAACAAGCAATGAAAAATCCACCTCTTAATTTTCCATCAGACTCAACTTTTATTGGTCTCAAGACCAAGTGGGAAGAGTCTTCAGAATATTTTAAAATCTGGGCAGGCTCATACAAGAGGATGTAGTCTTTAAAATAAGTAGTCCCCAAATGAGTAGGATTTGTAATCAATCAGAAGGACTGTACAGGACCTTGATTTATGGTTTGAAATGACCTTATCAACTGAGCCATATCTTGGGAAAGGACACTGACTGATCAGATCAGAATCATCACTTCTTTAGTCCTTCTGTACTCTTTGGTTCGTATGTCCCGAACCTATTTTGCCAGAAGCAAAGAGCTGGTTGAGGTGGGCTGGTCTTGCATCAACACATTTGAAGATAGAGTGTGTGCTTTAATACTTCAGAGAGGTGCTAAAGTTTTTTTTTTCCCATTTATATATTTAGCTAATTTATAGCACATCCCTTGCCAGTGTCTATAGGTAAGCTGCATGCTTCTTATTAACAGTCTAGCAATATCACATCCTGCTTTCAAAGGTACCTTAGTACAATAGTCACACCAGGATATAAATTAAGAACACAAAATGCCAAAATTGCATGCAGTTCCGGGTAAGCTTTCGAATTCCAGAATATCACTCAGTTTGAGTGCCATTACTGAAATGGTGCTTCAAACCTATATTTAAAAGTTTACTTTATATAAACCTGTAAACCTATAATACTTGCAGTAAACACCACTTTGGTTTCCATGTGAACCCTATGGATCAAGGCATGGAACCAGCACACATACAGCTGTATATATGAAGGCTCCATGAGTGAAGACATTTATGTTCAGAGGGAAAGTGCCTACAGTATCCATTGCCATTCCAGCAGAAACAGCAGGAGTCTTGAATCCCCTGGATATCACTGTCAAACAGGGCTAGTTAAAATAAAAATTAGGGCTGTTCCTCATCTCCCTTGCTGAACTGCAAAAGGAACCTGGTTTAAGGAGTTGCTGCTGGGATTTCAGCCCATTCTTCAGTTTTGGCATGATTCTGGACTTTACTTTACTTACCTTGCTTACTCCCATTACTTATGGGATCATCTCCCCCCACTGATGTCTTTTAGATCTGGCAGGAGAGAAATGCTCCAAGTCTTATCATCTAGAGCAGGGGTCCCCAACCTTTTTGATTTGGTGGACCGGTCGCAGCCATGGTGGATTTGAGAGCCTTTTCTGCTGTGGCACCTGCTCTCCAGAACATCATTTTCCCCAAAGATTAGACTTGCCCTGATCCTACTGCCGTTTCACAAGGTACTGAAAACCTAGCATGGCCATCAAGCCTGGGATTCTGGCAGTACGGGTGAGCTCATTTTATGGTTAATTTAAATGTGGGACATTATGAATGTTTTCAATGGCTATTTTAGACTAATAATGGATTTTTTTTAAAAAAAAATGTTGTTTTATCTGTTTTCATTTTCTTTCTAATTGTCAGCTGCCCAGAGTTGTGTATATGGGATGGAGAGCCATAAATACTTATTAAATGAATAAATATTTTCTCCAGATACTGGTTACCATGACTCTTGATTGATGGCTTCTCTGATTCTTTATCCCTCACAACTGTGACTACAAAGCAAGCACCAATGACTGAGAGGACATCTTGAAGGATGTGCGTTTTCCACTCATAGACCTTTTCTAGGAAGCGTTCTTTATTCAATTCTCTTTCTGTTTGATATTTTACCATTCAGTAGAGGACTGGTTAAAAGAAAAATAAAATAAAATCAAGATCAATGTTAACTGTTTTCCCTGTCACTTGTGCTAAAGGAGAAACTGGCAGGACTCTTATCAGTTTTCTCTATTTTTTTCTCTTTAAAAATGTCCAGTGTTTCACTGTTCCACAGTAGGGAAGGGAGAAAATCCATTAGTTGACTGGTCTTCTCCAATCTGCCCTAAATGTCGGTATACCAATTGTATAAGTAGATGAGGAATTGGCAAACCATTGCCTCACAGCACCACTTATCAGAAATGCAGAGAAACCTATTTTACAAATTATAATGGGGTTAGGCTTTATGTGGATATGCTCCATTCCTATAAAGGCCTGTGAGAATAACCTTGAGAAAGAGTGATATAGCCAAAGAAACATTCAACATCCCACAGCAGGAACAGAATTTGAAAAATCATTTCAGGCCTGACATTCTTAGTTCTCTTTCAGATAAAGGCAAGGAGGAGGAGGCAGCACATTCAGATTTGTAAATTTCTGTTACCATAACCCTCTAATAAAATTAGATTTAATATTCAGAACTTTGGTGTCTAGGACTGTTTTACCTAGAAAGGCTGACTTTGAGGTCTGTTTTACCTAGAACCGGCATGTCAAACTGCTGGCCTGCAGGGCAAATGTGTCACGCCGAAACAGCACCCATCCCATTGCTGGCAATGGGGAAAAAGTCCCAATATGTCATGCAACGTCACGTGACGTCGCAAGCTTGACATGCCTGACCTAGAAGGTTTGACTTCCAGGTATTTGGTCTGCCTAGAAGGGCCTGGCTTCTCCTCAGACTCAGAGATGCTCAAACGGTTGTGGAAGGCAGTGATCAGAGGCCAGAGATAAGAGGACATGCTGGCAATGTCCCCTTTGACCAGTAGAAGCCCAGGCATTGCTTAGACAGAATGAAAGCATACAGCAGAGAAGCCACATAGCTGGGCTTATCTCATGAAAATCAAAAAAGACCAATTGTGAAGTGGAACAGAGAAGTACCCTTGCAAGCTTACTGGATTAAGGATGCATTAAATGTGTTGTTTGTTCAAGCCCTCAGGGTTGGCAACTGATGCAAACATTTTAAAATACGATCATTTTATTTAAAATGGATCTGTCAAGGGGGACCTGAACAGAGAATATACAGTCAGGGGTAGTCTTGGCATTGGGACCATCAAGTACATCATAGTATCCTTAAATCTAATTAATGTTAGCTCTTTTAAAATTCATATCCAGCCTGACAGTGATCATTTCCTGTTAACCACACAATTAACTGACAGCTCATTGGAAACTTGTTCAACTAATGCTTCTCTATTTCAAGCTCTAACTTTCAAGGACTTTCAAATTAAATCATTTAGAGTAGTTGAGGCAACTATGCTACAGTTGTTTTGCTTTCTCACTAGAACCAAGCTTCATTAAACCATCTAAATCCTCAAGAAGCAATCTATTTCCTCCATTATTGTAACCACCATTGAAACCAGCTTGCCTTCCATTGAGGAGCTGCATACTGCATAGGTCAGAAATAGGGCTGAGAAAATATCTACAGATTTCTCACATCCTGGACATAAACTGCTTCGACTCCTTCCCTCAGGATACCGCTATAGGGCATTGCATGCCAAAACAACTAGAGACAAAGACAGTTTTTTCCCTCATGCCATCACTCTGCTGAACACCTAATTACTACAGAACTGTCTTCTATGTAAGGATATTTACCCATGTAGTATGTCTGTATTACTATTATCTTTGTCATCTTTTCTACTACCTTCTCCTATTGGTATCTTATGATTATATCACTTTGTTGTTTGCATGTACACTGGGTGCTTATGCACTGGAGACAAATTCTTTGTGTGTCCAATCACATTTGACCAATAAAGGATTCTATTCTATTCCTATTCTATCCCTTACAGGGACGAGCCGAGGAGTTTAGTCATCATCTTGCGGACAAAATCGCTCAGATCCGGACCGGTCTGGACTCTGACTGGGCAGAATCTGACGTGGAGGAATCGGACGGTCTTGAGCGTGTTATCTGGACTGAGTTCGATCCTGTTTCCCCTGATGATGTGGACAGGATCATGGGGAGGCTGAGCACCACCACTTGTTTATTGGATCCGTGCCCCTCCTGGCTAGTTTATGCGGCCCGGGAGGAGACACGACGCTGGTTCCAGGCAGTAATAGCTGCTTCCTTGGAGGAGGGTGTCTTCCCTGCCGCTTTGAAGGAGGCGGTGGTGAGACCCCTCCTCAAAAAGCCTGCCCTGGACCCGGCTGTCTTAAATAACTATCGTCCAGTCTCCAACCTTCGCTTTCTGGTGAAGGTTGTTGAGAGTGTGGTGGCGCATCAACTCCCTCTGTTCCTGGAGGAAACTGATTATCTGGACCCGTACCAATCGGGCTTCAGGCCCGGATACAGCACGGAGACAGCATTGGTCGCGCTGGTGAATGATCTCTGGAGGGTTCGGGACAGGGGTTGTTCCTCTGTCCTAGTCCTATTAGATCTCTCAGCGGCTTTTGATACCATCGACTATGGTATCCTACTGCGGCGTCTCAGGGGGTTGGGAGTGGGAGGCACCGTTTTACGGTGGTTCTCCTCCTATCTCCTGGGCCGTTCGCAGTCGGTGTTGACGGGAGGGCAGAGATCCGCCCCGAGGCCTCTCATTTGTGGAGTCCCTCAGGGGTCGGTTCTCTCACCTCTCCTGTTCAACATCTATATGAAGCCGCTGGGTGAGATCATTCGTGGTTTCGGGGTGGGGTATCATCAGTACGCTGATGATACCCAACTTTTTCTTTCCACCCCGAACCAACCCAGCGATGCCCTCTCCGTGATGTCCCGTTGCCTGGAGGCGGTCCAGGTCTGGATGGGGAGAAACAGGCTTCGTCTCAATCCCGCCAAGACTGAGTGGCTGTGCATATCGGCATCTCGGGTTAACCAAATTATTCCATCTCTAACGATGGGGGGTGAGGTGTTACCCCCCGTTGATAGGGCTCGCAACTTGGGCGTCCTCCTGGATTCACGACTCAATTTTGAAGATCATATAGGAGCCGTGACCAGGGGGGCTTTTGCCCAGGTTCGCCTGGTGCGCCAGTTGCAACCCTATCTGGACCGAGATGCCCTACGCACAGTCACTCATGCGCTCGTGACCTCCCGTTTAGATTACTGCAATGCTTTCTACATGGGGCTGCCCTTGAGGACCACTCGGAGGCTTCAGCTGGTGCAGAATGTGGCCGCGCGAGTTGTGATGGGGGTTTCCCGATACTCCCATGTAACACCTCTACTCCGCGAGCTGCATTGGCTTCCGGTTGCCCTCTGGGTGAGATTCAAGGTGCTGGTGATGACCTATAAAGCCCTAAATGGCTTGGGTCCGGGATATCTGAGGGAACACCTGCTGCCGGCATCAAGCTCCCTTCGTCCAGTGCGCTCCCACAGGGAGGGTCTTCTCAGGGTGCCGCCGGTGAGAGATTGCCAGCGGATGACACCCAGGGGCAGGGCCTTCTCTGTGGGTGCGCCTGCCCTTTGGAACCAGCTGCCGGTGGAGTTGAGGACTGCCCCCAACCTCCGTTCATTTCGTCGGGACCTGAAGACCTGGCTCTTCGAGCTCTCTGTCCCAGGCTGAGAATTTTTAATTTTAATTTAGTCTAACTGGGGTTTTTTATTAATACAGGGGTTATTATATTTTTTTTTAATTTGTTTTTAACTTTTATATCTGTGTTTTTTAATTACCCTGTAAACCGCCCTGAGTCCTTCGGGAAAGGGCGGTATATAAATGTAATAAAATAAATAAAATAAATAAATATTCTATTCTATTCTACTCTACTCTACTCTACTCTACTCTACTCTACTCTACTCTACTC
>JAKJMR010000034.1:7066116-7087052 GCA_024449315.1 Daboia siamensis
GATAGAGCTTGAATCATGACTCTGTACATATCATTTTGCAGATTTTGGCTTCCCCTACAGATGATGCCATGAAAAAACTTGAGGATTCAAGGCAGTTCCAGCAAATATGCCCAGCATATGAATCTAAACAAGCATCTGTAACACTACTGTGAGGTTTGGCCCTGGGATTGCATTTATCATGCATAGTTCCTGTGGCTGTATATACCATTAGTAGAGATGCTATTTTGTAAATTGACCCTGTTAAAATGCTCACCACAAAACAAATAAGAAAATAAACAGGTGGGTATGACAATGCAAAAAAGAAAAAAGAAAGAACATACGTGTTTACAAAAAAGTAAAGATAAAGCCTATTGTGAATTGAGCTCCACTGCTGAGGATTTCATGGGCACATCTATATAATTTCCTTGGCAACAAGACCAAGTAGTTTGCTATTCTGGATGTTGTATTTGATTTCCCGGCCTAATTTACAGCTTTCACATTTTCTGTAGTCTCCCATCCAAAACTCCCAGTTCTCAGCTTGCTGACTTTTTCAGGAACAGCCAAGGTAGCAGGCACGCTGCCATTTAGCTGGCAGTCTTCCAAGGGGGAAAAAAATCCCTAAAAATAGACCAACACATCATTCACCTTGGCTATAATGAATTGATTAGGCTCACAAGACATGGAAAACTGTCCTGCTACAGCATATCAAAAAGAGTATATCTTTATTAACCAAATCCTATGACTCATTTGGCCTGTACAGGTCTATACTTGACTTCTGCATATCTTTTCCCTTCAGTTGGAGGGATGTCTTCTTGTCTTCTAGTCATGCCTCTTTAGCCATGAATAAGGGTAGGGACACTGTACTCATAAACTTGTAGAAGGGCAAATCAGCTTACTACATCTACCTTCCCTGCATTAGGGAAGTAGTAAGTGACTGAACACTGTAGAGACTTCCTTGATCGGTGGAAAAACTGCCACACTATTTAGAATTCTGATTTTCTAGGAAAATAAATGGGTTTTTTAGATCAGGATATATTTTCATGATTTTGTGAGGGAAGAAAAGAGACGAGGGATTTTAACATCTGTCTCCTGAATAGTGTTTTTGGGAAGGGGGGGGAATTGTAGAAAGAAGAGTATTTCAGTTGCTTAGCAACACCAGTTGCCCAAATTAGCTAAATCTATCTAAATAGGCAGAGTAAGGACAGGATAGTGCAGAAGCTATAGTTCTCTAATTAGAGAAACAAACAGCATCCACTTAAGTGTATGCTAGGCTATAGTTTATGTCTACCATAGCACTATTCAAGTGCCTAAAATGATACCACAACACAAGGAGGATGCTGAAAATACTAGTTCTGCAATAGCGGCAAATATCTATTGCTTGGGTGTAGGATGAGGCTGAAGGATCATTCTCTGAGTTTGTGGGTTGGTTTCCAAACATTTCGTTACTAGGCTAGGTAGTTGTGCTGAGTTCAGGAGGTGTCAGTGTCAGTGTTTGTCTGTTTATAAAGGCTTTGGGTGTGGGTGTGTCAAGTGAGGATCTTGTGATGGATCACTTTTTTCAGTTTTGTTGTAACTTTGAACAGTCACTCAATGAATTATTATAAATTGAGGACTACCTGTATGGGAAAGTTATATTCTCTATCACATTTGTAAATCCCTTGTTTACTTGTCTATAATCATGCTTTCTCATCCCTTTCTTTTGTTCTTTTTCTTTCACTGTTTATATATTCTGTATAAAATATCTAATAAATACGTTAAAAAGAAAGAACAAATAAAAATAGCAAGGGGTTACAGCAATATATGTTCCAATTAAAGTTCCTCTGTCTTAAAGAGCAGATTTCTTCTTGCAATATTCTCAATAAAATACAAATCACACAGTTCTAGTTCTCTGATTTTGATCATTAGTTTAAAAGATGGGAAGTAGGGATAGTCATAATTTAAAATCGTGGCTTCAAGTTTATTAAATCTGGACAGTCTCATTGCAGTAACAAATTTCCGGCTGTTTCTCCTCTATGGCTTATTTATTATTGTTAGCAAATAAACTAGAGCAAGTTATAATGAGGGGTTTTTTTAAAAAAAAAAAACAGCCTCCTATTTAAAACAGAGGATCCTGCTTAGCATTAATCAGCATATCTTTAAATCAGACTGAAGATAGCAGCTCAGTCCCAGGGTTTCTTGTGCAAAGCATTTAAATGTAGAATTAGGCCACACACTCTTGGTCTTTGGGAAAATATCCATGGAACATAGGTTTTTCCAGATTTCCTTCTCTGAAGCTCAGGAAAAAAGGTTAGAAAAAAGCAGACCACCTCTCTCCTTTGCCAAGTTATGCAGCTGGCTTATTCCAACGATGGGAAACATGGAAAGAAGCCACTGTGGAAATGGGTGAGAGGAAGATGGATCCCACCTACTTGTTCATCACATCCAAACTTGGAAAATAGTTGTCAAAAACTCTAGAATCGATGTATATTTAGAGAATCTCTGGAGGGGAGAGAGAGAAAAAATGTCAAGATGATTGTGTGATCCATGTAAAAAAGGAGCAGGGCTTTCATTGTCCCACTGAAGTGACCATTGTGAGTTTTTTCATCCTCTGTGGACACCAGGGCTATGTGTCTATGGAGAGTCTCAGTCATCAAGATCATGGTTGCCCCAAAAATGCTTTTTTCCAAAGGCAACTGGACTTTCATTGTTTTGCTTGAAGAAGTTTTTCTTCTCATCCATTCTCATCATCAGAACTGAAGAAGCTTCTCAGAGAGAAGCAAAAAGTCCAGAAAAACAGAAAGTCCAGTTGCCTTTGGAAAAAAGCACCTTTGGGACACCAGTGCTACGTTTATTACTTTACCCACTCGTTACACTTGCATGTCTGCATGTTTCAGAAAACAGAAAAATATTTAAGTTTGAGGGTGTTAAAGATATTGTATTATTACTATTGTATTAATGATATAATAGCAATGTATAACAATAATACCTTTAATATTATTAAACAACAACATCTGCCTATCCCAGGTCCTTGAGAAAGGCAAGATAGGTGGGGGAAAAATTCCAAATCCAGTCTAAATACCTGGCCAATAATAATAATGTAATTCATGATTCCTTACTATAGTTTTTGAAATTGGTTGCAGCACAATTTTACTTTTTAAGCTTTGCACTAGATTTGCTAGTTGCTGTTGTTTTTAAAGCAGGTAGCAGCAGAAATAATAGCTATTTGGAACGGCTAGAATGCATGTATACATTTCATGCTGGTTATAAAAAGGGTCTTCAATGCCCTTGGAAGAAATGGGATAGGAGATCACTTTTCTCGGGAGCGTTAGAAAAAGAAATGTTAGAAGAGAAGCAGAATTCCTGGAAAGTCAGCACTTTAATGAACTTCCCTTCCTTTGGCCCCATAAGAGTTTTTGTTGTAGTTTTAAGTAGGGATCATTGTTCCAATTGCGTTAATTGTTTTCAATAAACTCCAGGTCTATAGACCCACTGGAGAAGGCAGAAAGGAATGGATGGAGAACCAAAAGAGGGGCTTTATTCCTCTCTTATCAGGACATGTTAACTGGTCTCAGGACCATTTTTAAAGTAAGGCAGCTGGTCCAGAAGTTCCTTCTGCACATGTCTTGTTGGAAGTTGGAACGGTGACCTATGAGAATAGTTTTCATTTTCTTTCTCAGGAAGACTAATTGCTTTATGGAGAAAAGTTAGGAAGCCATTACAAAGTTGTCACGTTCATTTGTCAATTAAAGAGAGAAAAGATACAATGTCCTCACATTCAATGGCAAATCCTCACCCCAAAATGTGGTCTTCTGAAAAGTGTAAATTAACTGTTATTAAATGATTAGTGGAAGATGAAACTCTTCCCTATATCTACTTAATTTTAACTTGCTACTAAGAACAGCAATTAATTTATAGAAATCCCTGGGATACATTTACAAGGTCAGGATTATATCATTCTAAAAAATTATTTTTTCATGCATTTTTGCTCTATTGAAATTATATACGCTGACTTAAATGTAATTTTATTAAAAGTTTTAATAACAAGAATAAAATATAATGCAAGCCAAAAAGAAAAAAAAGAGTGAAAGAGAGCAAAAAAGAAAGAAGCCCCACAAGAAAGCAATTTCTCACTCTAATCTCAAGTATAAACATCTTTTAATCTTTTCACCTCCTCTTAATTAACTAATGTAAAATTCTTCCCTTAATACACGAATCAAAAAATAATCTTCTCTAATCCAGTTATCAGCAAAAAGTTCAAACACAGCTATAAAAGAATAGCATTAATTAACATATGTAAAACTCAATATTCCACATTTCAACTCTTAGTTGTAAGCAACTTAGTTGTAAGCAACTAAGACCCCATTTAGTTGTAAGTTACTAAAACCTCATTTAAAATGGTTCCAGTATCCTAGACTAAACAAAAACCCAAAGTTTAATGTGATAATCAGGCACTATATCTCTTTTTTAAAAAGGAAGAGACAAGCTCCAATACACAACATTTTTCCAGTCCAAGTGCCAACAATTCCACAGAAAATCCAAAATAGCAACATAAAGGGAAGTCCTTGACTTATGGCCATAATGGAGGCTGTCCATCAAGGATGTAAGTCATGATACTTGTGTGCCTCATTAGATTTTATGACCTTTTCTGTAGCAGTTGTTAAGTGAATTCTGTGATGGTTAAGCATGCCAATGGTTTGCTTTGGACTGGTTTTGCCACAAAACAAAATGCTGGCTTTTGGCAAAACTGTACTAAAATGCAGTTATGTAGTTGCAGGACCCTACATCAAAGAACAATCGCTTAGATTGAAAGATTTCTATTTTCTTTTTTGACAATCCTATTAATTTGGAATTGGTAACTAATAAGATAATTACTCTAAATATGACTGTTCCCATCTTTCCTTTGTAATTCAGAAGTAAAAGCCCGAGTCGATAAATCATCTGAAGGTCTTATATCAGCAGCGTGTTGGCCTAGTGGTCAAGACTCTTACCTCCCACTCGGAAGATTGAGAGTTCAAGCCTAGGTAGCAACAGATGTTTCTCTCTCTGGGTGCAGAGAGAAAATATTTGCTGCAAACTCAGTGTAGGCATCAGGAAGGGCATCCAGCCAGTAAGCTCTCAGTTCCATTCAGTCGCCTTGACTCTACCCTGTATAAAGGGGATTACAGGGTCATAAAAAGAAAAAAAAATGGAACACCTTATTTCTACATGACATAAAATTGTTCAGCTGGAGAATAATGACCAAAGTAGAATTAAAAGTCGGTGGAGGTGTCTCCTTCAGCCAAAATAAAAGAAACTTACTTAAATTGTTTCATTGTTAGTATATGACTCTCTACAAATTAGCAAGCACAAACAAGGAAAATTCCCTTTTGTGTTTGAATGGCTGCAAAAAGAAGGGCATATAATAGCAACTATTGCATAGTTGCCCCTTTTGCCTTCTGATCTGATATGTATCGGAATATTGTTAAAATTAATGCATGATATATAACTAGCATTACTGAATATATTTCCAGGGCCTTCCAAGTATTTATTCTAAAGGTTTGGTGGTATTTTTAATGACTCCATTGGAATAGAGTCAGTCCTCAACATACAACCACAACTGAGCCTAAAATATCCATTGCTAAGCGAGACAGGTGTTAAGTGCGCTTTGACTCATTTAACCACCTTTCTTGCCAAGTTGTTAAGTGAATCACATCAGTTGTTAAATTAACACGGTTGTTAAGTGAATCTGGCTTCTCCATTGACTTTGCTTGTCAGAAGGTTGCAAAAGGTGGATCACATGACCCAGGGGAGGCTGCAACCGTCATAAATAGATACCAGTTGCCAAGCACCCAAATTCTGATCATGTGGCAACAGAGATGCTGCAAGGATCTTAAGTGTGAAAAATGGATCCAGGTTGTTGTTGTTGTTGGGGGGAAACATGCTGACTCTGTAAACCCCTTAGGGAGGGCTGTAAAGCTCTGTGAAGTGGTATATAAGTCTAAGTGCTATTGTTAATAAGTCCTCATGACCTCTATTTAGCATGAGTTCAAAACATACACTTGAAGGGAATCAGTTGGAGGAAGGCATCTTCAACTGAACTCTTGTTATTAAAATAATAATAATCAAAGTATGGTTTGATAGCTACGGCGTTGTCCATTACTGATAAACACTACAGACAACTTCCACAAGAACTCCCTCACACAACACCAGCTTTAACTCTCATCTGTTTTCAAATGGAAATTCAAACATTCAGGTAGGAAAAAGCTTCGGGAATTTTTTTTAAAAAAAATGAATTTCCCCACACTTTTTGTACTGTATGTTCTTTCCCTCATAATGCAGACTTATTCATGGCTCTAAATATAACTTTTGTTTCATTTGTTATGCTTGAGCTGCCAATTAAAATGAAAAGCCCACAAAGGTTCAGCTGCTGGCTGAATGTAAACACGGAACATTCAGGCAAAGCAGCAGGGCTCCTGTGCCACATATCACCTGCCAGGATGACAGTGCCAGAACTGGCTGGGAATAACAAGAATAATAGTATTACTAATAATAATAGAACTTCAGAAGTTACTTGAAATCACAGGTGTTAGCATTTAGTACCGTTTATGTAGATTTTCTTCATAATAGGGAGACCTTAGTAATATTGTACCTCGCGTATGTTTTCTCGTCGTTTTTTTAACTAGGATCAAGTAACCATTGCAAAAAAATGAGTTCTTCTTCTAGTTTACCATCTACTGATCATCAGGAAGGGAAGCAACACAGAAGGGAAAGGCAAAGAGGTGCAGTGAGAGGAAGGCAGGGCCTTGGTGGAACAGTGGGCTAATGCCTCCCTCCTTAAGTAACACCAGCTGCCTGCAATTAGTGCAGGTTCGAGTCCCACCAGGCTCAAGGTTGACTCAGCCTTCCATCCTTCCGAGGTAGGTAAAATGAGGACCCAGATTGTTGGGGGCAATAAGCTGACTTTGTAATAATGCCGCTTGGGGGGGGGGGAGCCCTAATAAGCAGGCATATACATAGAATGAAGGCTATTGCTAAGCACATTGATTTGTGCTTTAGATTGTAAGCTGCCCTGAGTCTTCAGAGAAGGGCGGGATATAAATGGGATTTAAAAAAAAATACAATGGCAAATAAGTTGTGTTGCAGTTTTCTGAAATCAAAGACATCGGGGCTACTAAAGAGATGTTTTGTGAGAGAGATATGATGAAAATCATGATGGAGAAGTTACAGCCTTCTAATATTGCAGAACTTCAATTCCCACCATCTGAGTGTGTTGGTCAGACCAGGTGAGGCTTCTGGGAATAGCAGTTCAGCAACATCTAAAGGCCCACACATTCTCCAATCCTCTTAGAAATCCTTTGGAGGATTTTCTGAGAATTCTCAATAACAAAAGGCATATTTTACCCTGGGATCGAAATCCTAGCTTTATTTTTAATGGTTTTCTGCCAGCCCATCAGAAGTTCTGCAATTGTTTTTCTCTTCCCTCCTTTCTCAAACATTTTTTCACTAGAGAGAAATATAAACCAAAGGCAGGGAAATATAAAAACCAAGGTGAGATCAGCTTCACAAGCAGAATTAAGTTTCATAGAGGTGTCGTCTTTGGATTACCTTCGCTGAGTTCATTTCTGGGTGTCTAGTCATTTCTCATCCTGCATTTTCAACCCCACCATCACCCCTTTTTTGAGGTAGGGTGAAAAGAAGCAATCCCCATTTGATAGGAAAGCCTTTCTGGAAACATCTTCACAAATTGCTAAGAAGATGTGAAAGAATAAAATTGCTCCTGCTGACCCCTAATATTGATTATCTACCAGGAGTTCAGTAAAAGATTTAAAGCAGGGGTGTCCAGAGCTGGCAACTTTAAGACTTGTGGTCTTCAACTCCCAGAATTCAACTCCCCTTGTGGATTTTAACTCGCAGAATTCCCAGTGCTGGGTGGGGAATTCTGGGAGTTGAAGTCTACAATTTCTTGTAAACTAAATTTACATTTCCCACCCATAGCAAATGTTTATCCATAGTACTAGATTACAGATGGAATATTCTGGGAGATTCCTGGGGGAACTGTTAACTGGGCAGGGGGAAAAAAAGATGATGATTGAAACTGTGGCTTTCGATCATTATTGTTGCTGTGATTTAGTTATCGGAAGAATAATGAAGCAAACACCATGCAGAACCACAGCCGTATGTGCCATTAGCCAGATGGCATGTCTCTTCATATAAAGCATCTTTGGGAATGGGAGAGCTATTTTCCTTCCGATGGCATGACACCATGTCTTTATTTCACAAACAGGGTCCTATATCAGTTTTATTTAACTCATTTTTAAAAATTATATTTCTCTATAAATATCTTAAACAGCATACAAGTAACGAGAATAAAACTGCCTTCCTTGATATAAAATTGAGAACAGTTTATCTAAAACAGATTGATTAAAATGATGGGAGGAAAGAAGAGGAAAATCATGGAAAGATAAGTTAAGAGATGGATTCCAGCAATTATCTAAAACACATAAGAATATTTGCCACCCAAATGTTTAGGGGGAAGGTTCCAGACAATAGAATTGTCCATCACATGGAAAGTGAACAAATTAAAGGGACAATGATAAGGTGGGCGGAAAACTTTGGTTATAATATAGAATTAGAAAAATGGCAAAAATTGTGGGAGAGAAATCATAAATTGACAATGTCAACTGCGTATAAAGAAAATTTGTATAAAATGTTTTATAGATGGCACTTACCTCCAGCTAGACTAGCAAAATGTTTAAAAATGTATCAGGTAAATGTTGGAAATGTAAACATAACTTAGGTACATACTATCATATTTGGTGGACATGTGACAAGGTAAAGGCCTATTGGGAAAAAATACATGCTTGGCTAGAAAAAATATTAGGAGAACGAAAGGACTCACTTCTTCTATGTATTCTCTACTTCAAAGTATCCCTCTTGATGATGTTTCCATTAGAAAAGGACTATAAGTGCTTTAACCCCACAGTTTCCAGTCCCCCAATTTCTCAAAAATGAACAGAATTCATCCAGTGGTGGGATGAATTAAATAGTTAAATAGTTTAACGTAAAGCAGGAATTGACAGAGCATCCAGGAGCTGAGTAATTCAGAGCTACTTCTCAAAACATGTGGCCTATGAAAGCACCAGAACAATAAGTGGCAGCATCAGTTTCACACAAGGAAAAAAATATTGTTAGAAAGCTGCTCTGCCCCATTCTGTACAATCCATTATAGCATTATAAACCTCCATTTCTCAAACTGTCCAAAGTCAGGGTAGTTTGGTTTAAAACTTTTGATGCTATGGTTTGATGCTACTGATTGCAACTATTTTATTTATGACTATAGGATGATCAACCAGTGATTTATTTATTATCGTAACATTATTGTGGCTCTTTCTATATACATTTATTCATAGGGATATTTTATTGTTCTCATATTTATTATAGTTGATTACTTATACCAGGGGTAGGCAACCTTGGCTCTTTTATGACTCGTGGACTTCAACTCCCAGAATTCCTGAGCCAGCATGGTTGCCTACCCCTGACTTATATCATGTTCTATAGACATTTAAATTAATTTGCTCCTATGGATGTTTTAGAATTTAG
The DNA here is from genome assembly GCA_024449315.1 of Daboia siamensis. Classification (NCBI taxonomy): domain Eukaryota; kingdom Metazoa; phylum Chordata; class Lepidosauria; order Squamata; family Viperidae; genus Daboia; species Daboia siamensis. Next base: position 7,075,654 of record JAKJMR010000034.1, read on the forward strand.
AAAATTAGTTTGGTAAAATGTTAAGGCACCAGGTTTGACTTGTGAGTTCTAGTTCTACCTGAAGCATGAAACCAGCTGGGTGACCTTGGGCTATAGTCACTGTTTCTCAGCCCTAGGAAGAGGGCAAAGGCAAACACTTCTGAAAAAAAATGCCAAGAAAACTGCTTGTCCAAGCAATCACCAGGAGTCGAAAATTGAATCAAGGGCATCAAAAAGAAAAAAGTGGAAAAAAAGAAAATATTAGGTATTACATAAATGGCCCTCAGTCTACATGGATTTTGTCTTATATATGTTTAATCAATAAATAAGTAATAAGCAACTGTTGGTGTAAAAGCTATATTTGTTCCTTGGCTATTTTAAGTGGACCACCATAAACAATTTATTCAGACCTCTAGCAACAGCCTCTTCTTCTAAAAGGAGAAGAGAGATGGAGACCAGGGAGAAATGGTGGTTCATGATTTAGGCTAGTTTAAACCATTCTCACAACTGGCCCATGTTCCTCCAAAAGTTTATCTTAGGAGAACACATCTCCTAACAACAACAACAAAAAGGCTTCCCAATTGGGGTTTATGGAAAATAAAAAATGCCCCAACAATGTTTCTGTGATCTGTGTCAATGCTGCTAACATTGGATGTTTTTGCTTTGACAACATACGGAGATGCAACCATTTTCCTTCTTATGTTTTATTCTTAGAATTAGAGTTAGAATTAGATGATACTCAGGGTGGGAGAGGAAGAGGATTGTGCATGGGAATTTAGTTACACATAACAATACTGTAACTAGTGTGTGAACCAAGGTTATTGAAATAAGACATGATAATAATTGGTGGGTTGGAGAACTGGAGGGAAATCCTGCATTTCAAACTAATTGGAGAATGTGATTTATGACTGTTAATTGGAGGATGGAATTGTGCTTTGATACTATGTGCTCAGGGGAGGGGAATTCAGATTTTGGCTTTGACTATGTAAGTGCCGATGCTATGCTTCTCAAATAAAGATTCTTTAAGGTAAACAATGGCTCACAGTTCTTTGAAGAGTTTCATCTGTCGGAACCATGACAATCTACAGATGGAGCAAGGTCGGGAAACTATGTTTTCACACATCACTTGCTTCCAGCAAATAGTACCACTAGACTCTCTTTGTTGGTACTGCTGGGAGCTACATTTCATAACCACAACTTTTCCATTCCTTTCCAGGGTGCTTCAACCCTCCCTGGAAAAGTCTTTCTTCTATTCTGCTGCTTCTAAACATTTACCTTTCATGTTTGACTCAGTAGCTTTATTCTTATTGTACATTTTACAATAAGGTCATTAAAGTGTCATCATATCAAGCTGCGTTCAGAGCATTTCTATGCTATGTTTCCAGCTACTTACTACTGCTTCTGCTCTACTTTCTTCAATATTTTCTCAACTCTTCAAAAATTGGAAGGAAAAAAAAATCTCAATATTTCTAAAGAAGAAAAAAGAAATGGAACTAGATTGCCAGAGTTTAGATGCTTTCCAGACAAAAGTGAAAATCATTTGTCTCCTTTTTAATTTTTCAGTGTAGGAGGGAATTATTTCTATATAGCATAAAAGGTGAAGTGCTCTTGCTTGCTCTTAAAGACTATAAAAAAGCTATGTAATAACAAACAGTTGCTTTAAAAAGGCATGAAAATCAAACTAAAAGTTGTGTTAAAAATTTACAGAAACAGGAGATATTCAGCAGAAAAAGTTACACTGTGTAACATGTCAGGACAAGAAAAATTTCCTAGTAATTATCAGTCTGAAAAATTATTTGTCTTTTTAAAAAATTACAATGCATCTTTCAGTTCCATGTATCTGAATCAACAGATGGGTGAATTATTATCTTTGATATGCTGGATTAAAATTCCAATTATACTCAATCATTGGCTGTAGTAGTTAGGACTGATATGCCAAGAACCTAAACAATATTCATATAGTAAGGATTTCCTACTTAAATGAAATTCATAAAGCTAAGACCTTTTTCCCATAATTCAGATGTTATTTACGATTTATGCAAGCTTGCACATGAGGATCCTGACTAATGTCCTATATCCCTAGTTGCTTGCATATTTGGAAAACCAGTGTTTCCTATCATAACAAAATAACGGAATAATAGAGTGGGAAGGGACCTTGGAGGTCTTCTAATCCAACCCCTGCTCATGCAGGAAACCCTATACCATTTCAGACAAATGGCTGTCCAGTCTCTTCTTAAAAACTTCCAGTGTTGGAGCATTCGGAGCTTCTGGAGGCAGGTTGTTCCACTGATTAATTGTTCTAACTGTCAGGAAGTTTCTCCTTAGTTCTAGGTTGCTTCTCTCCTTGATTAGTTTCTATCCATTGCTTCTTGTCCTGCCTTCAGGTGCTCTTGAGAATAGATACCCCTCCCCCTCAATTATTGGAACACTGCTATTATATCACCCCTAGTCCTTCTTTTCATTCAACTAGATCAGGGGTGTCAAACTCAATTTCCTTGAGGGCCGCATCAGCACTACGGTTGCCCTCAAGGGGCCAGGTGGGTGTGGCCTGGGTGGGCGTGGCCTACTGGGTGGGCGTGGCTAGAGTGCGTATGGCCTACCGGGTGGGCGTGGCCAGCTCTACATCGTTGGCATCAAGGGTGCCTATGGGGGCCTGGGCAGGAGTGGGACAGATCTGAGGGTCTCTGGCAGAAGGAGGGTCTCTGGGCCAAGGCAGTGGGGGCCGTTCCCTCACTGTTTCCAGGATGGATTTGCGGGCCGCATGAAACCACTTCGCGGGCCTGATCTGGCCCCCAGGCCTTGTGTTTGACATGTCTGAACTAGATAGATTGTGGATAAACCTGTAAGACATTATAGCCCCTGTCACATTAACTTCATAAAGATATTTGAAACCTACCATATACATGGAGACATTGGGGCATTGATTTGCATTAGCACAAGATAATCATAATTGTAATGTATTGGGTTTTGTCTTACTAAAGAGTATAACATGGGGTTAACTGCTGGAAGGTTGTTTAAGCAGGAAAGCTGGCTAACAGCTCCCAGCTTCTCAGACAACCCATCTCCAGCGCCGCCATTGGCTGCTTCTAGGGGGACAATAGGTTGCTTTAAACCTGTTGGCCACCACCTAGAGGCCAGGGTATAAATAGCTGCATTCGCAGCCCTGTTTCTCAGTTCAGTTTATTTATTTTATTTATTTATTTTTGGGTCTTATATGCCGCCCTATCTCTTGAAGGACTCAGGGCGGCTAACAACAATAAAAATACAACAATGTAAAAGTTAAAAAGAATTAAACTAACAGCCCCAATAAAATAATTAAAATTAATAAATTAAAATTTAAAAACATTTTAAAAATCCCTATCGTCAGTCCAGGTCAGCCTGATGGAAAAGGAATGTTTTAAGGCCGCGGCGAAAGGACTGGAGATCCAGGGCCATCCGAAGCTCAAGGGGAAGTTGGTTCCACAGGGCTGGCTCTCCCACAGAGAAGGCCCTCCCCCTGGGGGTCACCAGCCGACATTGTCTAGCCGACGGCACCCTGAGGAGGCCCTCTATGTGTGAGCACACTGGGCGTTGGGAAGTCATTCCCAGCAGCAGGCGGTCCTGCAAATATCCCGGGCCTAGGCCATGTAAGGCTTTAAAGGTAAGTACCAGCACCTTAAATCTCAGCCGGCAGACAACCGGTAACCAATTACAGCTCACGCAGGAGGGGTGTAATATGGGAGTATCGGGATACTCCCATCTCTACCCGCACGGCCGCATTCTGCACCAGCTGGAGCCTCCGGGTGGTCTTCAAAGGCAGCCCCATGTAGAGAGCATTGCAGTAGTCTATACGGGAGGTAACGAGTGCGTGAGTGACCATACGTACAGCATCTCAGTCCAGATAGGGGCGCAACTAGCACACCAGGCGAACCTGTAAGCAAATAAAGAATGATTCTTGCTGAACTCACTCGCCTCATCTCATCAATCAAGCAATGAACCCAGTATATAACACTGGGGACGAGGATGGGATCCTGCTTCTCCAACAGAGCTGAGAGTCACTAGGGGAGAGGCCGAATGTGCCTGGCAGGAAAAGCAATTCCCCACCCCCTATGGTCGGCCTAGCACAGCCACGCAAGTGACCACACGCCCAGAGGACCAGTCCCTGGGCATACAGATAAGAAGACGATGAGCCACAGCCACGAAGACCAGCAGAAATGGAAAAGGTCAGAAAGCTGGAAGAATTTGATATAGCTCACCCTGAAAGATGTCTTCGTATCTATCCAGGGTCGAGAACTATCTATGTGCAAATCAAGTTGCCAAGGATGGCCTGAAGGCCACTACGCTCCTTTGTGTGTGTGCGGCCCAGCCACGTTTGACATCACGGAGAACTTGTTCGCGCTGCCATTGGAGTCCGTAATGTTCACGGACTTGAAGAAACAGCTTGGCGACCATTTCCAGCCCAAGCTGTCGGTAATCGCTTGGCTCCATGCATTTGAACAGAGGGTTCAGCAACAAAGTGAAACAGCATCTGAATTCATCGCAGCATTAAGGCAGGCCACACGCCTGTGCCAGTTCTCTGATGTAGAGGAGAGGCTCTAAGACTGGCTTGTCTGCGGTCTCCGAAATCGAGAGTTACAGCAAAAACACTTTGCCAAAGAGACTCTGTCATTCCCAGATGTGCTGAAAGAGATCATGGTGGACAAAGCTGCCGACGGGGCTGTATGAGCCATGCGGCCCACCAAAACAGCACAGCATGAGGAAGCTGTCCACCATGAGGACACTGAATATGCGGAAGACCCCAAAGACAACACGGAAGTTGACAAGCTACAAAGGCACAATGACCAACAGCATCACAGCGACAAGCAACAAGGGGCAACTTACAAGGCAGATCCATTCCTTAGGTGCCCAGGGTATGGTGGCCGCCACCAATGCATGGATTGTAGGTTCCAGACAGCCACGTGCTGGGCCTGTGGGAAGACCAGCCACTTCGCATCCATCTGCAGAGGTTACCAGAGAGACCTGCAATCGAATTGCCAATTGGACATTTCAATTAGGAGAGGTACCAGGGCCCCGGGGCAGTATAGCGTAGGGTTTTGCTCCAGCCACAGAAGCATTTGCTGCACGAGAGCGTGCCACCCTATTAAGCCGAAGTTTAGACTTCAGGTGGAACTGCAAGGGGTCCCTTGCAAGATGGAGCTGGACACGGGTTCGGCCATATCCATTATATCACTTGAGACATTTAATTTTGTCTGCAATCTCAGCAAGAGATGGGCCAAGCTGAGGCCATCTGACATTATACTGACCGACTTCCAGAATGCCAGAGTCGCAGTCAAGGGTGAGGCCACACTGGCCGTCAAATTTAATGGGTTTTCTGGGCACCTGGACATTGTCGTAGTAGTGGGTCAGCAAACGAGCCTGATTGGGCTCAATTGGTTTGATGCACGAGGCATCCAAGTAACCGGAATCAACCAGGCGCAAGTCGCAAGTCTAGTGACAGTATGCGAGGAATTCGCAGATGTGTTTGACTCAGGTCTGGGGATGTACACAGGCCCGCCAATAACATTTAAACTAGATCCTATTGTAGTGTCGGTCAGGATTAAACCTCGTAGGGTGCCATTTGCTCTTAAACACAAGATAGACACTGAGTTAGATAAACTCATAGAACAAGGAGTACTTCAGCCCGTAAATGAGGGTGAATGGGAGACTCCAATCATCACGCCACTAAAAGCCAATGGGGAGGTCAGAATCTGCTGATTACAAATGCACAGTTAATCATGCACTCAAACAGCATGCTTCCCGGTACCAGTAGTAAGCCACATCCTGGAATCCTTGCAAGGTGGTACAATTTTTGCAAAGTTAGATTTAGCTCAGGCCTACCAACAGCTTCCTGTTGACGAGGCCACAGCCGCAGCACAGACAATTGTAACCCACAGGGGGCCGTTTAAAGTAAAACACCTGCAATTTGGGGTCAGCGTAGCACCTGACATTTTTTAAGGCATTATGGAGCAAACACTTAAGGGCATTCCAGGGGTTTGCCCCTATTTCGATGACATGCTCATCACCGGTGAGTCCACTGAGGTGCTGGCAAGGAGGCTTAGAGCTGTCCTCCAAAGGCTGCATGAAGCAGGCCTTAAGCTTAAGAAGAATAAGTGTAGTATTGGAGTCCCTTCAACTGAGTTCTTGGGTTTCCATATCGATGCCGATGACATCCACCCTGCTGAGTCAAAAGTAAAAGCCATTCAGATGGCACCCAGCCCCAAAATGAAGGGAGAGCTTCAGGCATTCCTAGGCCTCCTAAATTTTTACCATGCATTTCTTCCTAACAAGGCCACAGTGTCAGAGCCGTTACATTGGCTCTTGGACAAAAATGCTGCATGGAAGTGGACTAGTGTTCATGAAAGAAGCTTTCAGGAATTGAAGGCTCTACTGTCCATCAGTTCCATGATCACTCACTTTAAGGAATCGATGCCAGTATGCCTTGCGTGTGATGCATCCCCATACGGGGTGGGGGCTGTCCTAAGTCACTTGGAGAGCAATGGGACTCAAGTCCCAATTGTTTTTTATTCCAGTACACTGTCCTCCACAGAGCATAATTATGCACAAATTGATAAGGAGGCATTGGCCATAGTAACTGGAGTAAAAAAAAATCCATGACTACTTGTATGGCAGGGACTTCACGGTCTTCACAGACCATAAACCGTTATTGGGGTTATTCACTACAGACAGACACCCCACATCTTATCCCCCAGAATGTTAAGATGGTCCATTTTTTTATCGGCATACAGCTTTAAACTAATTCACAAACCTGGCAAGGATATGGGCCATGCAGATGGCCTGAGCAGGCTTCCACTGCCTCAAATCGAACCAGATCTGGCCCCAGCGGCTCGCGTTTTGCCCATTCAGGACTTGCCGGAGTTTCCCCTCCACACAGGGGACATAGCCACAGAAACGGTGGCAGGCAAGACTCTAAGCAGAGTGCTATCTTGGGTCCACACAGGTGGCTAGAGAAAAGCCCGGGTCCTGACTTCCAGAGCTACTTCACAAGGAGACACAAGCTCTCAGCTCATAAGGGTTGTATTCTATGGGGGAACAGGGTCATTGAGGGACAGGGTATTGCAATCGCTTCATGAAGGCCATCTGGATATTGTTCGCATGAAAGCTTTGGCAAGAAGCTATTTATGGTGGCCAGGATTAGAAAAAGCCATTGAAGCTCAATTACACGGGTGTTTTACATGTCAGCAGTCTAGGCCTGAAATGCGGCACACTCATGTCCACAGATGGGAGGAGACACACCACACACCCCGGTTGAGGATTTATATAGACTTCTCTGGGCCCTTTCAGGGACAGTTATTTCTTATAGTGGTCAACAACTCTAAATGACTGGAAGTTATACCAATTGCAAATATGACTACTGCTAGGACCATCCAGGTGCTTAGGAAACTCTTTGCAATGCACGGGCTACTGGACATCATAGTGTCCAAAAATGGGGCCCAATTTACTGCGGCAGAATTTCAGGCTTTCCTAAGGGCAAACCTCATTAGGCATGCGACATCAGCTCCATTTCATCCATCTAGTAATGGGCAAGCCAAATGAATGGTGCGCACCACGAAAGAATCACTGAAGCGCATAGTGACTGGGGACTGGCACCACAGACTGGCTGACTTTTTGCTCTGCCAACATTCCATACCATGCAGGGCAATGGGCAAAAGCCCAGCAGAGCTGCGCTGGGGGAGGCGACTAATCACGAAACTAGACAGGTTGCACCCATATTGGGTGGCAGCAGAGGCCTCTCACCCAAGACTCCTGAGGGGGTTGCAAGTGGGCGAAGGGATGTGGGCCCAGAACTATGGGCATGGGAACTTGTGGGTGCCAGGGAAAATCACCAAAACATCAGGCCCTCTCTCATACGAAGTGGGCCTAGAGGGCGGGTGAATCATTTGTCACCATATCGATCAGCTTAGGAAGCATTTTCCAGAATGGCCACAAAGTGAGGACTTCATCCCAGGTCCCATGCACAGATCTCAAACTAGCAGCCAGGCCGATCAATCCATATTCTCTGGGGTTCCTAGCAGTCAGAGCAACGGGGAGGTGGTCATAGAGGGGCAAAGCCCAGGAGTGCAACATGGGGCCCCTGACGGAGAAAGTCAACCAGAACACTACAGCCACTATGCTAACTCTGTGGAAGGATTAGACTCTGGGATGGGCCGACCTGGAATGGCCAGTCAGAGAATTCCGAGTCAGCCAGACTCGCTTGAACTTATGGGCCCTGGTCTACCCAGCCTGGCAGGCAAGCTGGTAGACCGGGGAGTGCTGGGCTCTCCCAGGCATTCCACGAGGGTTCGCAAACCTCCTGCGTATTTACAAGGTTTTGTTCCAAAATAACTGAGCTATAATGTTATATGTGTCATTGAATTGCTGCTAGCCAGGAGAGCCTCTGTATTAGCAAATGGAAAAGGTGTACTTTTGCATACTTCTGTTTGTATCTCTGAAAAACTTGTAATTGCTGTAATCATTCCCTTTGTTATTATAATCTGTGTAAATTCTAGGGGGGAGGGGTGTAATGTATTGGGTTTTGTCTTATGAAAGAGTATCACGTGGGGTTAACTGCTGGAAGGTTGTTTAAGCAGGGAAGCTGGCTAACGGCTCCCAGCTCCTCAGACAACCCATGTCCAGCGCCACCATTGGCTGCTTCTAGGGCAACAATAGGTTGCTTTAAAACTATTGGCCGCCACCTAGAGGCCAGGGTATAAATAGCTGCATTCACAGCCCTGTTTCTCAGTTCAGTTCCTGTAAGCAAATAAAGAATGATTCTTGCTGAACTCACTTGCCTCGTCTCGACAATCAAGCAACGAACCCAGTATATAACAATAATCATAATAGTAAAGTTGGAAGGGACCTTGGAGGTCACCTAGTCCAACTCCCTGCTCAGGCAGGAAACCCTATACCATTTCAGACAAATGGCTGTCCAGTCTCTTCTTAAAAACCTCCAGTGTTGGAGCATTCACAACTTCTGGAGGCAGGTTGTTCCACTGGTTAATTGTTCTAACTGTCAGGAAGTTTCTCCTTAGTTCTAGGTTGCTTCTCTCCTTGATTAGTTTCCATCCGTTGCTTCTTGTCCTGCCTTCGGGCGCTTTGGAGAATAGTTTGACTGCCTCTTCTTTGTGGCAGCCCCTGAGATATTGGAACACTGCTATCATGGCCCCCCTCGTTCTTCTCTTCATTAAACTAGACATACTCAATTCCAGCAACCGTTCCTTACATGTTTTAGCCTCCAGTCCCCTAATCATCTTTGTTGTTCTTCTCTGTACTCTTTCTAGAGTCTCAACATATTTTTTAAATCGTGGTGACCAAAACTGGATGCAGTATTCCAATGTGGCCTTACCAAGGCATTATAAAGTGGTATTAGTACTTCACGTGATCTTGATTCTATCCTTCTGATGAATATCTGGAGAAAATTTTCCCTGCTAAATTAAATTGGGTAATTTATAATTATTTGCAACAATTCCTTAGGACTCCAATAAAATCCCTCTGTGATAGTGCACACTAAGGGAGCTAATTTGCTTTCTGGTAAACGACTATTTTATGGCTGTCCATTGTCATATAGCTATTTTGTGACTATATACACAATCAATTCTTAAATACCAAATGTGTTTATGGGTTATAAAAGTGGCCCCAAAACTTCCAATGTCTGAACACTTACTACAAGAAACCTTAAATAATTTCTGTCTTTAATCTCAGCTATCTTAAGTAAAGTTTGTAAATCCTGTGATGATTTGTGATGCCTTGAAGTTGGTAACTAACCCTCTCCCATTCCATTAAAGTAAGTCAGATGAAATCAATACTTTAATTAAGAGAACATATCTGAGAGCCACTAGATACTTGGATACATTGGAGTATTGATTTGCATTAGCTTAAGATGAACATCAAGAGAAGGTTCTCCCCACTAAATCAAAAGTGTGTAATTTGTTTGACTGGATGAAACATTTCACTGGGTGAAACATTATATATTTGTTTTACTGGGTGATAATTACTAACATAATCATTGATAGTACATACTGAATGGTATATTTAATATGCACCGTCTACATGGTATACAGAGCTGGGGTAGGAGGTACCTTTTATTTTGGCCTTGAGTGATCTCTTTATAGCCTTAAATATGACAACTGGATAGCTGTTTGACAATGATTCATGATCACTTGCACCTCTATGGACACCAAACAGTCAGAAAAGGAAGCAACACTTTTTATTTAATCAGTGCCCCACCAGAGCTGTCCTATTCATTGTCCTCACTCATATTCCAATGAAAAAGAAAATCAACAATTGCTTGAATCCAGTTCCAATCCAAGTTCTTCAAATCAAGGGTAGCTGCAAAGCCATCAATGCTAGATTAAGCAGCAGGGTTTCAGAGAAAAAACTAGTTCAGCTGTTTTTGATATACAACAGCTGAGACAGAAATAAATAAGCTCTGCTCTTGCACCCAGCTGAAATAATTCAGAAATCTGGAGCAAGGTTTCAATGGATTTCACCCACAGAAGTGCTGGTAACATTTTTGGAAGAATGACTCTTCTTTGAAAATGGTGTAACTTTAAAACAGGGGTGTCAAACTGCCGGCCTGTGGGCCAGTTGCATTATGGGGAGGCTGTGCTCACCCCAACTCCGGCAATGTGAAAAAAGTCACGATACATCATGACACATCATGTGATGCAGCGAGTTTGACACCAGTGCTTTAAAAAGATCTATAATCTATATTTGCAACTCTGTGAGCATTAAAGGCAGTAATACAGGCATAGGATTGAAATATTAGTAGGTTAACTTTTAATCAGAATCACAAATGCTTGCAACATTATCTGTACTCATTCCCCAAAACAGGCAACTCATTGGCAGCCTGAGGGAAGAAGGTAGGTCGAAAAGTGAAATATGAATAAAGCAGAATTAATTGGGGCCAAGTAACTAAGCTCCATTAGCTCAATTTGATTTCTACTAGCTCATACCAATACAGTATGAATACCATATAGTGTACTCATAACAATGAAACTAGGAATGGAAACCATATCAAATCTCCATTCATCCATGCTTTTTGTAAAAAGAAAATTCAATTTATATAGCTGCTCATCTCAGATATATGACTCTGCATAGCTCATGGCAATTAAAACAGTAAAAACAAATATTGTCCTTTGATTGGAAGGACTCAGAGGTGGAGGAGACTGCACCAGCAGATGGTCAGCCTCAAGTTTCATGGAGCAATTAACACGCAGCAATCACTCAGAATAGATGTAAAGATGAATCAGCTGATTGACATCCTAATTCTGACTAGTCACCCAGCCCAAGAACGTATTGGAAATGCCAAAAGTGGAGCACAGGTACTTTGTTTAGCTTCTTGAGAAACAAAACTTTCAATGACAGAACTGAGCCGTGCCTACAGCCAGCCTGTATTTAGAGCA
>JAKJMR010000034.1:7092052-7117501 GCA_024449315.1 Daboia siamensis
ACAGGGAAATTCTATATAGCAGCCTAAACTATTGTCTCCAATGCTGCTCTGGCCTGTTTCTTAAGCCAACTTTAAAAATTGCAGTCCAGATTCTAGTAGGTTGGCACAGGGTGGGGGTTGTGCTTAGTTCAAACTATGGCCACTGCAAAATCTGACTGGTTCTTCTCCTTTTCCAACTGGTGCAAGAAAGGGAAACCTCAGTGACTGGCTCCAGTATGGATTAGAAGTCATTTGTTCTTCCTTTTTTCCTATACATTTCCTTTGTTTTTCCAGAAGTTTTCCATATGACTACCAGATATGACACATTTGTCAAACCAGATTTGAAGCCAATATTACATGGCGGACATTTTCTCTCTGGACTTAAAATATAACAGTGTTGGGGGGTTTTTTTTGTTTGTTTGTTTTTTTGATAAATGAACTAGTTATGATGTTAGTTCACAGTGCCATTGCTTGAGAGTATCTCCTCTTTCTTTAAAACATTTTGTTTAAATTAGTAACATGTACAGTTTGCTTGTGGAGATATGATCAATTATATAGAGCCTCTACTCCTATATTTTCTTAGAGCAAGTATTACAGTGCATAAAGCTTAGAGTTCAGTACCATGACTTTGGAATGGAAACAGATAGCAGAAAGCAGACAACTGTCTTCTTAGCGAAGTGTGAATAGAGTGGTGTGAAAGGATGTGACAATATTGTTTATTTTACATGCTGATATTATCTAGAAGGTTCAGATTCTACAGTAGTAGTGTGAAAAATAAGGTTGAGATCCCTCTAACAGTTTATCTGTCTACAGCATTGTAGTAGAAGGATCATATTTTGTTTATAACATTCCTTTTATCTATTCTTTTGAAGTGTAACAAACCAAACCTATGTAATCTGTAGAGCTGGTTCATTCAATCACTCTCCAGCTGTTACTTAGTGAGAAGCCCGGTGACCATTGTAGCATATTCCCCAAAAAGTATATTTTATCACATTTCTGTCCAAATGCTTGGGTTTTTTATTTAAAGTGAGCATTTTTTCTCACAACAGCCTGGCACAGTTGGCAGGAAAAGAAGGTTAGAAGAGTAGGGGCAACCCACACCATGATGGTGTGCCCATTTTTGTGGAAGCTCAATCTCTGCTTGTAGGCTCCTTCTCCTACGATCCAGGATCCTCAGTCTTCAGCACTTTTCTCAGGATATATTTCTGAGTATCTTAACCCAACCTCTTCCTAAACTAATCAAACTCAGCTGCCCAAAGCATCTCAGGATCACTATCATTGCTGTTTACTAAACCATCAGTCTTCAATATCCAACTCTGACTAATTACATTGTTGGTTGCCAGATATTATCTCCTCCATCAAAGTTCTCCTTTTCCTTACCAGAGTTGTCTTTCAATTTTTTTTAGGCTTTCTCTTCTTTTATCCACTCAGCTCCCTCACTTCTCACATGAGATCTTTTTATGGGAAACCAAGGTAACTCCTATCTTTTATTTATCAGCTCACAAGGACAATATTTTTGTTGGGTGACAGAGCTGCCCTCATGACAAACTCTCATAGAGAAATGGCTCTTGGGGCTATCAGAGGCATCATGCTTCACACAGGACTCCTCTGACAATATATATTTGGGTCTTGAACACAGAAGAGTGGATTATCTACATTCTGTATCTGTACTTTTTATATTATTAAATTACACTGAATGAATTTTATCTTTAATATGCCATAGGTGATTATCCCCTGTGAAATTTACTTACACTAAAGCAATACTCCATTTTCTGGAAAGTGCAAGCAAATAATATTTCTCCCAAATGAATTAACAGATGGAATTTATTGAGCTTTTAATTTATTTGGTTTGCTCTGCTGAGTACAAAAAAGGCCATTTTAATACTACAGGCAGCTGTTTCTTGGAAGTGTTGACTTCAAAGTTTTTGCCACGTGCTGAGTTCCTTATTGTCCGATCTGTGATTGAAGTATAGCAGATACAGCATAAGCAATCTCTGACTGACACCAGTGCTAATCTCAAACCAAGTTCCTCTTATTTATTTTATAGCACAGCAATACAAACTTTCATAAAGGTCATGTTTGATGAGGATCATCCTCACAGGCAAAATACTTCACTATAAAAAGAACTGGAAATTGCTGAGATCTTGCAGACTACTTTAGCAAGAAGAAGAAAAAATGAGCAGCCATATTTGATCTGGAAGATTGGTAAATAATAAAAGAAAAAGGACATAAATCATTTTGCACAAAAAAAGGAGGGCTAGTCCTGTTTGGCAACAGTATTTGGTTTTATAAATGATTTTTATTTTAATAATATTAATCAATATAACACACAGCAAAATACAAACTACAAGAAGTCCTCGGGTTATAACAATAACTGTGATTGGTCCTACCATCACTAAGTGATGCAGTTGTGAAGGACAACATCACACGACTGTAGTTTTTAACAATGCCAATCCCAGCAGTCTCAATTACTCTTCTAACATCAAGACACATGTGTCATTAATAGGGAAAATTCCCAGGTAAGGAGTATAGGAGTGCCATGGAGGGCACAGGCCAGTTGTGGGATTCAGCCAGTTCACACCACTTTGGCAGAACCGGTAGCTAATTTTTTGTTGCCCAAGCCCAGAATGGACTTCCAGAAGTGGCACCCACACAGAGAACCGGTTGTTCACATATTTGAATCCCACCACTGGTACAGTCCATGTGCAAGTCAGGGGAGGTTGGGGGGGCAGCTGGCAAAGGTCATGCAGGAGTCAGGGGAAGGCAGGAAAGGGCCAGCATAGGTCATAGGTGGATGGGATGGGTGCTGCTGGTGGAAGGAAAAACAGGAGCGATTTATCAGAGTAACTTGACAATTTTCTGGAGAGCTTTGACTTTGCTTGAGGGAAGCAGGTAGAGAAGTTGCAAATGGTGATCATGTGGCTGTGGCTCCTTATGATGTCATAATCAAAGGTCGGGCACTTAAGCACCCAGATTGTGAACCTGTGGCTGTGGGGTTGCTACAATGGCCAGAACCACAAGGAAAGATCATATAAGCATTTTCTCAGCACTGTTGTAACTTTAAGGTTGCTGAATGAATAGGTGTAAGCCAAGAACTGCCTGTATATTGTTCTTTGCTATCACAGATATCCATGGGAATGGGCAAGAGGAAGCAAATGAGAGACTATACATCATGATACAAAACTCTGGCTTAGATACTTGCATCTGGATGCAACATGTAAAGGCACCATGCCCATATCAGCATTTGGGAACAGTTAGCAATGGATGGATGCCTTTGTTGTAATGAAGAATCAATATGGACAGTAAGACAGAGTACATAGAAACAACCCCATCCCACAGGAATGTTCCATTCTCTTCGTGAAAGAGAAAAAGTGCATAGATGTAGAAAGAAAAGTATGTTTCTGAGGAAAAAAGGGACGAGGCGGAGGAAGAAGCCTGATAATCCACATATCATTTGGAATGCACATGGACTTAAAAATTCTAAGGTACAAGAGGACTTGAACTGAAGATTTCTAGACTGGAGCAGTACCTTAATGTCTTGTCTCATCGGAGCAGTTGAAATCAAATAAGTTTGCTTGTCTGATCTCTGTTACTCTTGCTGCTATTGCCTTAAATGATGGCAGGATTGGATTTGGATTTTTTAGATTCTAGTATTACTCTTCTGAATATTATGTTACTCATAAAATAAAAGCTATATACAGTATTTCAGTTTCATGGAACCTGATGTTCATAATATATCAGGCCATTTTTAGGAACTTATTCAAGATCTCTTCACACTTGTCTAAAATTTGGTATTCTAAAATTTTTCCACAATCTTTTTGAAGGCAATCCATTGTCTCTAGGATTAAACCCAATTTCATTTTCACTTTAGGGACTTTAGTCTCTATCCAAAATTCAAGAGCTTTCCAATGAACCACTTTAAATTAGAATAGAGAGGAATAGAGGATATTGTGCTTTCAAGTAGCACTGACATTCTCTAAACTCAAGTGAAACATCACACAAACACCACTTCTCTTGGACTTCATAAGCAACACTTTCTTATCTTCAAAAATAAGCAACTTCATTAAGAAGAGAAGTAGAGAAGCTTCTACCTATCCAACTGGGTGACCTTGAAGCAGCTTCTCGAGATGGCACAGCATTTACTTTTGGTTTCCAAGCATTCCCCCCTTTGTCCCCTCTTCTTCATAGTTTATGGCAGACTGGCACCGCATATCAGTGAAGCACAAGCAAGCCTGAGGTGGCAGCAGACAAGTAGTGAACTCAGCTTTACTGCCATCCATGCTACCTACAAGCCATTCCCAATGCACTCAGCTTCTGCAGCTTAATCATAAAATGGGAATTTTCCACATGCAGATATATCCATAAGCAAATTCAGTCATTTTCCTTCAGTGAATCACTAAACTTGCCAATCTCTTGACCCTTTAGCAGACAGGTTTCTAGCTTCTTCTTGAGATCTCAGCTTAGGACTAAAAGCATTCCTGTAAATCAATGCATGTTTTTATTGATTAAAAATTGCCATGAAGAAATGCTGCTGGAATTCAAGAGTAAAAGACTTTTCAGTTTAAGGTGAGAAGATTAGAATGCTCCAGACTGCACTTGTATTTCAAAAACCACACAAAGTATAAAATATTGATTAAGATTTTGAAGTCAGAATTACAAGATCCACAATCTGCATTCATCTTTCAAATCAACATTGTAAAGCAAAGGAAGGATGTGTCCAGATAACCATTCTGGAGGTTGAGTCTCAGATCAGTAAACATTCTGTATGAAAGTACACATCATGCAGAAGCCATTAATCAAATGCCATCAACTTAGCATGTTTTGAAGGAATGAAACACGTTGTTACCATAAAGCGTCTCTCAAAGACTCTTTACTTCAAAGATTAAACTTTCCTATGGGTATTGCCTTTTGCCATCATATGGTTGATGTATAAATATAGCCATTGCTTGCCCAAGTTATAAGATTCGTGAGAGATGTGATTTCTGACATTTTATAAAAATGTATCATTGGTCCCCAGTTCAGAATTATGGCTACATATATAAATGCAAGACACTGCTGTGTTTTATTAGAAAACATAATAAATACAAATATTTGTTATTAAGAATGATCAGTCAGGGTTTATAAAAGCTAGGCAAGCAGCAGACAATATTAGGTTAGTCGAAGATCTAATAGACTTGAGTAAAAATAAAGATCAATATGCAATTTTATCATTAGACGCTGAAAAGGCCTTTGACAAAATGCATGTTTACTGTACTAAATAGATTTAGATTTCCTTTGAAATTCACAAAATGGATTAAGATACTATGAGTCACCCACAACTAAAAGGTTAATAGCATGTTTTCTTCTGTTTTTCCACTATATGGAGGAACTAGACAAGGATGTCCATTTTCATCCTTGCTTTTAATATCTGCCTGGAACCCTTGACTTGTGCTATTAGACTACATTGGAAGATCTATGAAGTAGTATATAACCAAATAAATTGATTTTATTTGCAGATGACATTCTTTTGTTTATTTATTAACCTATACTACCATGCCAGTGTTGATGCTAAAAAAAGACAGATGCCTTTAGTAAAATAGCAGGACACTCTATTAACTCTATTAATCCAAATCAGAATTGATGTCTATAGGTGAAAATTTGGTTAGCTGTCCATTTAAGGAATATCCATTCCTTAAATGAATCCATTGAAAATGGACTGAAAATACTGAATCCATTGAAAATATAGCTTGTCTCTACTAAAGGACATAATTCAGGTAGTAACATGTAATATAAATACAATCTAGAGAGAGATTTCTTCAGATATTAATAGATGGGATCATTAAACCTTATCCAAGGTTTAAATAAACAATAAGTGCTGATTAATTTATATTCTGAAGGGAATTCCAGTTTTTATATATGGAAAATGTTTTCAGAAAATTGTTTAGAAAATTCATTTAGAAAATTTCTACAGGATTCATTGAGCCTTATATTGTTACAGAAAATACAATTACCAATTAATGAGTAATTAATGAGTAATTCTTAAAAATCTCCAGTGATGGAGCACCCACGATTTCTGGAAGCAAGCTATTCCACTGGTTGATCGTTCTCACTGTCAGGAAGTTTCTCCTTAATTACAGGTTGCTTCTCTCTTTGATCAGTTTCCAACCATTGTTTCTCATCCTGCCCTCTGGTGCTGTGGTGAACAACCTGACCCCCTCTTCCTTGTGGCAGCCCCTCAGAAACTGGAATACTGCTATCATGTCTCCCCTATTTCCTTAGACTAGCCAAGGGGAAAGAGTGAAAGAGGATCAGTTTAGAGTTATTATGTAGCCAGAATCAAATAAGTCCAACCCCCCTTGAATACCATCGACCCTGATCTGGTTCTAACCAGATGCTGACCATTAGTTGAGAAGATTCATGTACATAGGCTTTTAGCAATAAATCAGTTAATTTGAACCATTACATATGGATCTGGTTTCTTGCACTTGACACCAATATAATGAAATAGTGGACCCTTTTACACAAAACACAATAAGTCTTTGGAGTTTTTTTTTCTTTCTTTGCTCACTATTTTACAAAGCAATAAAACAATAAATAAAAATTAAAATATAACAAGCCCTGCAGCTAGAAATATTTAATTGGTTCTTTAACAATTCTTAGCTGCTCTCACCGCCCCACCCCACCCTATGTTCAAAACACCCCTTTTAATGCTTCATCTACAATGGAGCATCATCTGAACAAGAAAAATACATGTAGAAAGTTAATTTCCATTCCACATTCTGGAACAACTTTTTCTCTCAGTGGATTCAGAGAGCAAACAGTAATATTTTCTGTCTCTAGTTAAAGCCCTGAACAATATTTAATGAAATATTTGGATCAAGTAGCAATCACCTGTGATAATCAGATGTAATTTCCTCATTGTATTTTCCTATTCTGGGGAAGTAAAAATAATGTCCACTTCAAACATTAAAAGCCTGCTAGGTATGCTACATTTGATCAGTATATTCTCCTACTCTCAAATGGTGATGACCTATAAAGCCCTAAATGGCTTGGGTCCGGGATAACTGAGGGAACACCTGCTGCCGGCATCAAGCTCCCTTCATCCAGTGCGCTCCCACAGAGAGGGTCTTCTCAGGGTGCCACCGGTAAGATTGCCGGCAGACGACACCCAGGGATAGGGCCTTCTCAGTGGGTGCGCCTGCCCTTTGGAACCAGCTGCCAGTGGAGCTGAGGACTGCCCCCGACCTCCATTCATTCCTCCGGGACCTGAAGACCTGGCTCTTCGAGCTCTCTGGCCCAGACTGAGAATTTTAATTTTAATTTAATTTTAATCTTAATTTTAACTGGGGTTTTTATCAATGAAGGGACTAATATAATTTTTTAATCTGTTTTTAACTTTTGTATCTGTGTTTTTTAATCACCCTGTAAACCGCCCTGAGTCCTTCGGGAAAGGGCGGTATATAAATGTAATAAAATAAAATAAAATAAAATAAATAAATAAAATAAATGCTGCTACTAATATTGTTAGAAATTCTGTTTTATTCTATAGAAATGGTAGCAGAGGATTATTATATAGCCATACAGATCAAATAAAGTGTACAGTGTACAGTCAGCATGATCCTTGCTGCTTAACGGTTTCAACTGTCACAGGAAACTCTCCTCAGAATATAAAGGAACCATAGATTATAACCATAGATGCAAACTAAACACTGCCATCTACTGGCTGAATAATTCTGTAGTTGTTGCAATACAAAATACATTCTAACATGTATTCCAATAAATATAAATTGTTAATAGACATATATCTGCTTTTCCCCAGATATGAATACAACATCCTTACAAAATAAACAATGCAGAGGAATGATCCCACACAACAGTGTTCTAAGGCAAGTGGTTAACCTAAAACAGAAGGAAAGCCATACAAGAAGGTATTAAATTAATAAAGAGAAAGGGAGCAGCAGTAACAGTATAAGACAACCAGTTTTTTTAAAGAAACTACATCAAACCACAGTAAATATTACACTAGGAAGAATACCTTAGTGCAGCAATAGCAAACTTTTTGGTTTCAGTGTGTCAAAAATTCAGAAAGTAACTAAGTTGACTTTGCTGTTATGTCACTCCCCCCCCCAAATAAAAGAAAAACAATTTGATATCCTCCTCAATCTAGGTCATTCTGAACAATGGCACTCAGTGGTAGTGCTGAGGCTGTGTCTTAAGTATCCCTAGCAGCACTTCTGCCACTCAAAAAGGCTGCTTTGCCCCATTCCCCTAGGCATGCGAGCCTTGGGAATGGTGTGATTGCCCCTGCAGCTCAGCACTCCCCAGGATCTTCCATGCAAAATGGGACGACTCACCATAGCCGACTTGCCATGGCCAGCTTGCCACTGGACAATTCGTCATGGCCACAGGACAACTCACTGCAGGATAATTCAACAATTTTATTTAATTGTTAAAATAAACTTAAAATAATTAAAAAAATATTTATTTATTTGTCATCCAAAATCCACTGCAAGCAGATTATCAAAATATTGGCTTGTTTGTTGATTGCTTGGCCTTGAAATTATATCCTAGCTAAGATTAGAAACAAGCCTTAGGCTCACAAATTCTGAGAAAATGGATTTCAAACAACAATATCTTCATGAACATGCTAAACAGTCCAGGAACACTTTAAATATTAATGGATTTATTGAGACGTACACTCTTGTAGATCACATTTCAATTCATTAGATGAATGGAATATTACTCAGAGGAAGACTAATTTAGTTGTGGGAAGGAAAAGACTAAACTCCAAATGAAGTTAAATTCAGGCATTATATGCTTCTTGGCTGACACAAGAAATAATTGTGTGTGTTGCATACATATTATCTCTTAAATTTCTGAATTAATTAAAACACTGTAATGGAATAAGATACCTTTTAGTTCTTTTAATTCATGTTCAGGGTAAAAACTTGAATTGTAGTGTAACTGTTAAGGCACAGCTAAAGGATTAAAATCATGCCCTTTCCAACTTTTTCTTAAGGAGGCAAAAATAGAAAAGAAAATGAAGGAGAATTCTATGTTAAGGCTCTGTTTAACACAGGGGTCTTCAAACCTGGCCCTTTTATGACTTGTAGACTTCAGCTCCCAGAATTCCTCAGCTAGGCACGCTGGCTGAAGAATTGTGGGAGTTGAAGTCCACAAGTCATAAAAGGGTCACGTTTGAAGACCCTTGGTTTAACACTAACAGCTAAAATTACTCAGATTCACAATACTTGATCTACGGCTTTTTTTTCTTCCACTAGGTTCCAATTTGTGGTGGATCTCTACTTTCCTACAGACAAGATCAAGCCCAAAACAGTTTCTCAAGTACTTTGACAGGGCTCTCCAGATATTGGAATCAAACCTAAATGTCTAATGTGTTTCTATACTCACTCTGGCATCCTTATTACAAGGCTAAGCATCACTCACATAATGAGGGGTTTATGCATCTGCACATCTTGGAATGTATATATACCAATATCTGCCCACTTTGTTTTATGTAGCAATTATAAAACAAAGTGGTCCATCTCTCTGCAAAAAAAGGGGTAAACTGGCAGACATCTTTTGTCAGAAATAACAATACTATAAACCCTACAGAAAAATCCTCCCCCTGTAAAGTTTTGCCACTAATGTTAAATGTATGCCTATTTGCAAAAAATAATTCTTTTTATGAGATTAACATC
This sequence comes from Daboia siamensis, assembly GCA_024449315.1. Classification (NCBI taxonomy): domain Eukaryota; kingdom Metazoa; phylum Chordata; class Lepidosauria; order Squamata; family Viperidae; genus Daboia; species Daboia siamensis. The sequence goes on from JAKJMR010000034.1 coordinate 7,101,712, forward strand.
AGTCTCCTGCTACTTTTGCACTGCACTAGGCACACCCATATGCTACTTCAGTGAGATTGAAGATACAATCCCAAATACCTTTACTAACAGATATCACGCACAATTATTATGCTTATCTTCAGAACTATGTCACATTCTGGACATGCGTTCTGCATATTCTAGAGCAATGTTGGAAAATCAATGGTCTTCCCAGATGTTTCTCAGAGTTCACAAACTAAGTATGGCTATACAGGTTTTACCTACTGCAGAACAGAGGAATCAAGCCATATAGAGAGACATTGGGAAAAGAACAGTCCAAAGTCTATTATTTATTATTTATTTATTTTATTAGATTTATAAACCGCCCTTTCCCGAAGGACTCAGGGCGGTTTACAGGGTATTTAAAACAACCAGTACAAAAGTTAAAATAAATAAAAAAAGATTAAATCATCCCTAAAATTAAAAACCCCAGTTAAAAATTCTCAGCCCGGGCTGGAGAGCTCAAAGAGCCAGGTCTTCAGGTCCTGGCAAAATGTGCGAAGGTTGGGGGCAGTCCTAAGCTCCACGGGCAGCTGGTTCCAGAGGGCAGGCGCACCCACAGAGAAGGCCCTTCCCCTGGGTGTTATCCGCCGACAGTCTTTCATCGGCGGCACTCTGTGAAGACCCTCCCTGTGGGAGCGCACTGGACGAAGGGAGCTTGATGCCGGCAACAGGTGTTCCCTCAGATATCCCGGACCCAAGCCATTTAGGGCTTTATAGGTCATTACCAGCACCTTGAATCTCACCCGGAGGGCAACCGGAAGCCAATGCATCTTGCGGAGTAGAGGTGTTACATGGGAGTATCAGGAAACCCCCATCACAACTCGCGCGGCCACATTCTGCACCAGCTGAAGCCTCCGAGTGGTCCTCAAGGGCAGCCCCATGTAGAGAGCGTTGCAGTAGTCTAGATAGGAGGTCACGAGTGCATGAGTGACTGTGCGTAGGGCATCTCGGTCCAGATAGGGTCGCAACTGGTGCACCAGGCGAACCTGGGCAAAAGCCCCCCTGGTCACGGTTTTTATATGATCTTCAAAATTGAGCCGTGAATCCAGGAGGACGCCCAAGTTGCGAGCCCTATCAACGGGGGGTAACACCTCACCCCCCATCATTAAAGGTGGATTAATCTGGTTAGCCCAAGATGCTGATATGCACAGCCACTCAGTCTTGGCAGGATTGAGACGAAGCCTGTTTCTCCCCATCCAGACCTGGACCGCCTCCAGGCAACGGGACATCACGGCGAGGGCATCGCTGGGTTGGTTCGGGGTGGAGAAAAATAGTTGGGTATCATCAGCGTACTGATGATACCCCACCCCGAAACCACGAATGATCTCACCCAGCGGCTTCATGTAGATGTTGAACAGGAGGGGAGAGAGAACCGACCCCTGAGGAACTCCACAAATGAGAGGCCTCGGGGTGGATCTCTGCCCTCCAGTCAACACCGACTGCAAACGGCCCAGGAGATAGGAGGAGAACCACCGTAAAACGGTGCCTCCCACTCCCAACCCCCTGAGACGCTGCAGAAGAATACCATACTATTGACTTGTCAGCCCCATGGTTCACATTTCCTCTCATCCTTTCAACCCAATGGATTTTGGGATTTTCTTTTCCAAGCCTCTAGAGTCAAAGTCTCTGTTTATATAATTTTGTCTTGGCTAAGTATTTAGTGATTCCCACCTCAGCAGTTTCAGCACTTGGTAGTTGTAATACCACAGGGTTATAGCTCCTAATCATTGACCATCACGATTAGACTGATAGTTACTGAGACAAATAACATCTGGAGAACCTCAGGTCCCCTACTGCCTTCTAAAATTTGGTTTCATTAGGAATACATACAACACATTAATTTTCTACAGTAAATATGGTTGATTTCACTGTTTAGAAGAAATGTTATTACTTTTGCTTTTTCATTAAAGTTGTTTAATAAAATAATATTGATTTTACAGAGGTTTTTTGATATTAAAATGTTCCAGATATATTTTCAATAAATTAATAATTTAAAATCTTCAAATGAAATAATAACACTAAATTACTAAATTTATTTAATGTTATTATTACTAAATAATATTAAATTACTAATTTAATGTAATTTGTTAGATATTTACAAATTGTTAGAATGATTTTACATGGACATTTATATATTGGGATTCTAAATGTTAATACTAGAGAGTAAATGGTGGGCCACATATGGTTTCCATATGTGAATCAACCACTAGTTCCAGAGTTCTTCAGCAGTTGGAGTTCAGCAATATCTGCAGGGATGCACTTTTCCCAGTGATATAATAAACAACCAAATAGTCACCTGAATTTCATCCTCAGGATTATGCTGAGTAAAACACAGAAAACATCTTAGGGAAAAGTAGCTACACTATCATACAGCTATAAAGTATTACATACCTAACACTTTTTGTGTGTGTGTGTTTTGCTAGAAGAATAATGCAGCAAAGTCTCTAGATACTTGTTAAAAAAGTAACTCAGATATGTAAGGTTGATTATTGTTCAGGTGTTTTGTTCTGTAAGGCATAAACACATTTTGAATGAAGGTTCTGCACAATCATACCTGACTTTGACCCAGTGCAGCTTCCTCCAATTCATGCTTTTCAACTAAGGGCACAAGTCCCAAAATGACCAGGTTAGGGAATCTGGTGCAGTAGCTATTGTGGCTACTTGTATCTTTTTCTTGAGGTGGACAACTATGGGACTGAGACATTCAGCAACAAGCTTCCAAGCTAAAGCTTAAGCAAGCAGATAAAATGATCAAAATTTATTCTAAAAGAAGCAGCATAAAAAGACATGGGTCAAACTCAGAGTTCAACGTACAAAGAAAAAATACAAAGAATAAGCTCAAACAGTTGGAAAACAAGACCAAGTCAATTACCCAGGCAATCAGTTAACAAGGATTGGGTTCTCAGTCCAGAAGCTTCAATGAAAATATGTCACTAATTTTCAGTGCCGTGGTTGTTTTTGTTCAGTTGCTAAGTATGTCTGACTCTTTGCAACCCCATGGACCATAGCACACTAGGTGCCCCTCTCTCCACTGTCTCCTGAGTTTGCCCAAATTCATGTTCACTGAGTTGATGACACTATTTAACCATCTCATCTTCTGCCATCCACCTCTCCTTTTGCCTTCAATTTTTCCCAACATCAGACTCTTTTCCAATGAGTCCCCTTTCCTCATTTGGTGGCCCAAGTATTTGAGCTTTGGTTTCAGTATCTGTCCTTCCAAAGGACAGGCAGGGTTGCTTTCCTTTAGGATTGACTGATCTGATCTCATTGCAGACCCAAGGGACTCTCAAGAGTCTTCTCCAGCACCACCATTTGAAAGCATCAAATTCTATGGTGCTCAGCCTTCCTTATGGGCAAAGTCAGTAGGGCCAAGTAAAATGCACAGTTGCTCCTAACTTCCAGGTAGATGATTATCCTTAAAATTTGGAGTATCTCAGCCTCTCATTCCAGTTCCTTTGTCACTTTTGTGACGTTGGACTCCGTAACTTCATAAAATTATAAGGTTGGAGGTGGCAGGGGGAGATTTTGCCACCGCCACATGTTCTCTTCAAGATGAAGTTCCATTCCACATTTGTCATATTTATGACTGTGAAAATCCAAACTGGTCATTTTCTGTATCTCTACTGATCTATAGCTTGTAGCTCATAATTAGTAACTCTCCCTTTGTTAGAAGTCAGCCAATAATTATATATATGTGGTATTTTCCCAATGACAAATTATTATGCCCATTATTGGTAAATGAAAATTAAATATTTGGATAAAACCATGGGTTCAGATCAGCAGCTGAGAAAACTCTCATATTGCTGGAATCATACTCCCCTAATAATGAAATGACTAGACACACGGAACGCTGTTACCTTCCCACCATAGTGGTCCCTATTTTTCTACTTGCATTTTTACATGCTTTCAAACTGCTAGGTTGGCAGAAGCTGGGACGAGTAACAGGCGCTCACTCTGCTACGCGGCCCTTGGGATTTGACCCGCCAAACTGCTGACCTTCTGATCGACAAGCTCAGCATCCCAACCCACTGAGCCACCGTGTCCGTGTGTGTGTGTGTGTGTGTGTGTGTGTATGTAAGTATGTATATGTATGTATATATTAAAGGACGTGGTGGCTCAGTGAGTTAGGACACTGAGCTTGTTGATCAGAAGGTTGGTAGTTTGGAGGGTCTAATCCCGAGTGCCGCGTAACAGAGTGAGCGCCTGTTACTCGTCCCAGCTTTTGCCCACCTAGCAGTCCGAAAGCACGTAAAAATGCAAGTAGAAAAATAGGGACCACTATGGTGGGAAGGTAACAGCGTTCCGTGCACCTTTGGCGTCTAGTCATGCCGGCCACATGACCACGGAGACATCCTTGGACAAGCGCTGCCTCTTCGGCTTTGAAACAGAGATGAGCACCGGCCCCTAGAGTTGGAAACGACTAGCATGCATGTGCGGGGGAACCTTTACCTTTACATATATATATGTGTGTGTGTGTGTGTATAAAATGAACTATGGGAGCTTATAGGTGTTGCAAAGACAAGGAAAGGATTTGCTTTTTAATTTCTTTCAAGTTGTTGAAAGAAATGACTCCAATAAGGTATTTATCTCTAGGAAATTGTTGGTGTTTATTAAAAGCAATTAAAGAAGATTGTAGTTTCCACAAGCAGAGTAATGAAAATTAAGCTTGGAAACTGCAATTAGCTATCAGATTAGTTCTTTTTAATGGCAAAAGCCAATGTTTATGTAAGAATGCATTTTATAAGGAACACTAGTTTACAAAATTACACAACCCCAATTCTATACATGCTGACTCAGAAGTAAATCTTCACCAGTTCAATGAAGCTTGCCCCTAACTAAGGATTTATGAGATTATAGCCTAGGAAACACACCAGGAAATCTATGAAAAGAAGAACAGAGTCTTCCTGGTCTTTGGTGCACCCTGGACATTTCTACTTGTGACCAACTTGATCTCTGTCATATTTTCTAAAAAAATTCATCAATCAAGTGGGCAGCTCTATAAACTGAGTACACAAATAAATGAAAACTACTTCCATCGGATTAGTAGAAAATGAGGATGAAAGCATTTTTGTTATAAAAATGTCCTCCCATTTTAGCAGCTGCAGATTTTTCCTAGGCTCTGTACTTAGCCTGGAAATGCCACTTTTCCATCTGTTAGCTTTTTTCCAACAAATTATGCAGGAATAAGAAGATACATAATGTAGATAAAAGGTGACAATAAATAAGGAACAGAAAAGATAGGTCCTACTATTAATGTGCAGGACTGCCAGAAACAGAACTACATTAGCACCAATATTGTGTGAATCATGTTCTTACATGCAATGAATTATGCAGGTGGATGGATGGAAGAGAAACAATATGAGAAGAGAAACAATATGAGCATAATATTTCATCTATGCAAAATATGAAGTAGTTGTTTGCTTTTTCATAAAATAGCTCAAAAACAGTTGCAAGCCTGCTGGTTTTAAATTCAGGAGCAATTGTAAAAATATTTTAAAATGTTTATATTGGGGGAAAAAGTAAGTCAATCCTTCTTTACTCTGAATTATGGATGTGCAGTGCTTTGGAAATAAATTGGAACAGGTGCTTCAAAGCACACAGAAATATGAATGTTGCACTTTTCTGCAACTCTTTAAAGCAGCAACATCTTTTTTGCCTTACAGCTGCCATACCCCCAAAGGCAAACTATTAAGCTCCTTTTTGAGACAGAATCCCTCATATTGTAGAGCTCCATTTTGATCCCATTGTTACAGCCCTGGACATTCTTAAATATGGACAAAAACATCATATCTTAAATTTTCTATTTAATAAATTTAGTTTTTTATGTTGATTCATTTTCACACTGGAAAGTCTTCTGCCAGCCCAAATAATATGAAGTATATTATCATGAAATGTTAGGACAGCCCAATGACATTTGAAAAAGCCATAGAAAAAGCAGCCTGGGAACAAGATTGAAAAGGATAATTCAAAACTTAACTAGACTGCAGTGGCACCTCATGGAGTAAAATATTGTCAAGAAAATTGAAAGGGCTAGTTCAGGCAGTCACCAGGAATCAACACTGACTTGAAAGCACTGGGGGGGGGGGGAACCAGGATGTTTTTATAATGTCCAACTTGAAGTGACTCTTGATGGCTTATAAAAGTTAAAACCAAAGCAGATCAAAATAAGAAAATGGCAACAACAAAATCCATACATGGCCATCCAATTATCAGCTTCCACCCCAAATGTCTGTTTAAATCAGCCACCCTTAATGCTTTAGGAAAGGACAGGGTGTTTCAAAGTGTGGGACCATTACCAAGAAGGATCAGTTTTGAGTCAATGACACTGTGAGTTCCTATAGGAATCAGACCATGAGTATTACCTCCTTCTTTTCACCACCACTGCACTATTTCAACACAGGTGATAAAAGGAAGCTCTAAAAGTTATTACAGTAGAAAAGGATCAGCAAGAAATTTTTATTTTAAAAGTAGCTAATGCACCTTTATATATGCAATATACTGTATATATGAAATTTGATGCTTTAATTTTGCTTACAAAAATTTAACTTTCCATGAATGTATTTTTATATATGTTTATAAATTACCCTATATAGATTATTCTCTCTTTCTCTCTCTCTCTCTCTTTCTCTCTCTCTCTCTCTCTCTCACACACACACACACACACACACACACACACACAGGAGAGTGACTCCTGATGGCTTATAAAAGTTAAAATCAAAGCAGATCAAAATAAGAAAATGAAAGGGAGAGGGAGAGAGAGAGAGAGTCACTACTGTCCTTACTATACAGTTACTACACATTACTGTGTGTTCTGTTACTTGTTTTGGGAGTGGGGGTTCATGGATAAAGGGGTTGAGTTTGTTATGTATCCTGGTGCAGGCATCTGCATAGCAAGAGCCACCAGGGGGAGTGGCTTGGACGGTTTTGGCGGGAAACCAAGTTTTGGCAGGAAGCCTAGGGCCAACCCCATTGGCTGGCCGCCTGCCTGGCTAGGTATATAGGGAGGCCAGGTAGCCCTTGTTCTTCAGTACGTTCCCGCCCCCCCCCCAATAAAGAGCTGAACACGTACTCCGGCTGGCGTCTCTTCCTTGCATCAGACCCACTACATTACAGTGGCGACGAGGATGGGATTCTGCCAACAGAAGAGCTGAAGTCACTAGAGGAATGCACTGCATGCTGAAGGAAAGGAGGAATCTTTTCCTTTCTCCCCAACGCGACTGCCAGCCACCGCAACTGGCCACCGTGCCAAACAACAACCCACACGCTATGACACCGACGGAACAACAATGGCATGAGCAGGGCAACCCCGCAGGTTCGACACCCACCACCCGGAGAAATGGGCCCGGTACCTGTTGCACGCCGAGCTGTACATGAGGTTTAACCAAATCTTGGAAGACGGCTCAAAAGTGGCACCCTGCTCTGTATGGCGGACCTGCACTCCTCGAGGTTGCCGCCAACCTGTTCGCCCTGGAGGCCATCGATACTGTCTCTTACAGGGACCTCATCACCAAATTGAACGCCAATTTCCAGCCCCGCATGTCCAAGCTGGCTTCAAGATCCCAGTTCGAGAAGAGGGACCAGCGTCCCAATGAGTCCGGGGCCGAATACATTGCCGCCCTATGAGAAGCCGCCGTCGCCTGCCAGTTTTTGAACCTGGAGGAGCGGCTACGAGACAGGCTGGTTTGCGGCCTACACGACATGAGGCTGCAAGAGTGCCTGTTCGAAAAGGAGGAGGTTTCGCTCCAGGAGGCCCAGGACGCCATCCTGGCCCACGAAGCGGCCTGTGGGGCCATCCAGGCAGTCCAAGAGTCCAAAACCAGCAGCCAGGCGGCCAGCATCCACCAGCAGGTCGCCTCAGCCGAGGAGGACGAACAGAGCATCGACCTCCTCCGGCGGAAGTCGACCCCCGACCATCGAGGCGGGCGCCCGGACAAGCCCAAGCCAGCAAGCAACAACAACAAGTCACAGAAGTGCGCAGGCTGCAGCAGGAACCACGTGCGCAGCCTCTGCAAGTTCCGGTTGGCCATGTGTCGGGCCTGCAAGAAAACAGGCCACATAGCCGCGGTCTGTCGTAGCCGCCGTTCCCGAGAAGAGATCCACGAGCTGCACCCGGAGGAATCACCGTTCAAAGGTACTGGGGCCCCGACCAAATTACGAATTGGCTATGTTGAGAACTGGCTGGCCATCCACCACACAGCCGCTGGCTGCTCAAACCAAAAATCAAACTAACAATCCGCTTGCAGGGCATTCCTTGCAGCATGGAGCTTGACTCTGGATCAGCGGTCTCCATCATTTTGGATGAGACCCTTAACTATATCAACAGCTGGAGCAAGCAGCGGATTAAATTACGGCCCTCAAATTTAGTCCTGACCAACTTCCAAAACTCGCCAGTCAAGGTAAAGGGGAAGGCCACCGTTTCCGTGGGGTTTAAGAGTCGCGAAGAGCACCTGAAGGTTGTAGTGGTAGAGGGCAGGAGAGCCAGCCTAGTCGGCCTAGACTGGTTTGAGGCCCTGGGAATCACAGTCTCTGGGACCCACCAGATCCAAGGAGAATCCATCGAGGCCGTCTGCAAAGAGTTCGCAGACGTCTTCGATGGGATGCTGGGCAGGTACACAGGGCCCCCCCATCTCATTCAAGATAAACCCGAACGTTCCCCCCATTAGGGTCAGGCCATGGCGAGTCCCCTTCGCGCTCAAGCACAAGATCGAGTGTGAACTGGATAAGCTGGTGGCCCAGGGAATCTTAGAACCCGTAGATGGGGTGAAGTGGGAAACCCCGATAGTCACCCCACTCAAAGCCAACAGTGAGATAAGGATCTGCACTGACTACAAGTGCTTGGTGAACCGCGCCCTAAACCTGCACGCTTACCCAGTCCCCACGGTCAGCCACGTTCTCGCTTCCCTCCAAGGCGGCGCCATCTTTGCAAGGCTCGATCTTGCACAGGCATACCAGCAGCTCACGGTTACCCGGACAACAGCTGACACTCAAACAATAGTGACTCACAGGGGAGCGTTCAGGGTAAACAGGTTGCAGTTTGGGATCAGCGTAGCTCCTGGCATTTTCCAGGAGATCATGGAGAAGACGCTCAGGGGCATTCCAGGGGTCTGCCCTTATTTTGATGACATCCTGATCGCAGGAGCATCACCAGAAGAACTGGCAGGTAGGCTGAGGGAGGTTCTAACCAGGCTGTGCACTGCTGGACTCAAACTGAAGAGGGAGAAGTGCAGCATTGGTGTTCCCTCCACTGAATTCCTGGGATTCAGGGTAGATGCCGGGAATCCACCCCACAGAGTCCAAGGTGAGGGCAATCAAACTGGCACCCACACCCAAGAACAAGGCAGAGCTACAGGCATTCCTGGGCCTGCTCAACTTCTATCACACATTCCTTCCACACAAGGCAGCCATTGCAGAGCCACTTCACAGGTTACTGGAAAAAAAGGCAGCATGGGTCTGGACTTCTGTCCACGATCAAAGTTTCAGAGCCTTAAAGGCACTCCTGTTTGACAAGTCCACAGTAACTCACTTCATTGAAACAAAGCCCATATGCATAGTGTGTGACACATACCCTTATGGTGTGGGCGCGGTACTAAGTCACTTTGAGACCAATGGGGCTCAAATTCCTATAGCCTACTATTCCAGGAAGCTGTCTGGAGCAGAGAGGAACTACGCCCAAATCGATAGGGAAGCCCTGGCAATCGTGGCAGGGATCAAGAAGTTCCATGATTATCTGTATGGCAGAGAGTTCACTGTCTACACAGACCACAAACCCCTGCTAGGCCTGTTCATAACGGACAAGCAGACCCCCCAAATACAGTCCCCCAGAATGCTCCGGTGGTCCATCTTTCTTGCAGCGTACAATTGCAAGCTGGTGCACAAGCCAGGGAAGGATATGGGCCATGCAGACGGCCTAAGTAGGCTACCCATAGACACCACTGAACCAGACCCGGCACCAGCAACACAGATCCTAGCTCTGCAAGAACTACCAGAATGCCCAGTACATGTCAAGGACATTGCAACCAACACAGCCAATGACAACATCATGAGTAGGGTACACTCATGGGTTTGCACAGGGTGGCAGGACAAGTCTCCGGGGCCTGAGTTCCAGGCCTATTTCACCAGGCGACACGAGCTCTCCACGCACTGGGGTTGCTTCCTTTGGGGAAGCAGGGTCATCATCCCCACCGCAGTCCGGGGCAGGGTATTGGAATCCTTACATGAGGGACATCCGGGGTGGTTAGGATGAAGGCACTGGCCAGAAGCTACCTCTGGTGGCCAGGGCTGGACAAGGACATTGAGGAACGGGTCAAGGCCTGTTACACATGCCAGAGATCTAGGCCAGAAATGCCTCACGCCCCAGTGCACAGGTGGGAAGCCACACACACACCCTGGTCCTGCATTCACATCGACTATGCGGGGCCGTTCCAGAGCCAAGTGTTCTTAGTGGTAGTGGACAGCCACTCTAAGTGGCTGGAGGTAGTCCCTGTTCCCAATATGACCTCAGCAAGGACAATCCAGGTGCTTAGAGCCCTCTTTGCCACACACGGCCTCCCTGACGTAATTGTGTCTGATAACGGGCCTCAGTTTACCAATAATGATTTCCAGGCGTTCTTGAAGGCGAATTGGATTAGACACGCCACCTCCACGCCCTTCCACCCATCGACTAACAGGCAAGCTGAATAGATGGTAAGGACAACCAAGGACGCACTCCGGCGCATCATCAGCGGGGACTGGCATCACAGACTGGCAAACTTTCTGCTTGCCCAACACACTACACCTTGCGTTGCCACCGGAAAGAGCCCAGCAGAACTACGATGGGGATGGTGCCTCATCACCAAGCTTGACCGTTTGCACCCTGACCGAGTGGCAGCAGAGACGGATAGGCCCTCATCATCATCACACAGGGTTCTCAACGTTGGGCAAGAAACTATGGGGCAGGGCATCCATGGATTCCGGGGACCGTGGTTGAAAAAACTGGGCCTCTCTCTTACATCGTGGGGGTGGAGGGGGATCGACACATAAGGCGACATATCGACCAGCTCAGAGGAAGGGTCCCTGAGTGCACCACCCACGGCCAACGGGATAGCCATACCCCAAGGGAGGTCAGACCAACCGAAATCGACTCAGAACCAGGAAGATGGCCTCCTGCAACCAACTCTGCTCAACCCAGCACAGAGGCATCACGAGCCCACTGTTCAAGTCCAGGGCCAAGCCACACCCAGACGGTCCACCAGGCCCCATAGGACACCAGCATACTATGTGTGCAAGTGATCACCCAACAGCTGCATATGTATTAGTACACATTGTATATAGTTATGTATGTACATAGTTGTAATGTTGAGTCTATGGTTGTCATGTGGTTCTTCTCTAAGGGGGGAGGGGTGTTATGTATCCTGGTGCAGGCATCTGCATAGCAACAGCCACCAGGGGGAGTGGCCTGGACGGTTTTGGCGGGAAACCTAGTTTCGGCGGGAAACCTAGAGCCAACCCCATTGGCTGGCCGCCTGCCTGGCTAGATATATAAGGAGGCTAGGTAGCCCTTGTTCTTCAGTACGTTCCCCCCCCCCCCCAATAAAGAGCTGAACACGTACTCCGGCTGGCGTCTCTTCCTTGCATCGGAACCACTACATTACAGAGTTAGCTTCAAAACAATACACACACACACACACACACACACACACACACACACACACACACACACACACACAGAGGGAGAGAGGGAGAGAGAGAGAGAGAGAGAGAGAGAGAGAGAGAGAGGGAGAGAGAGAGGGAGAGAGAGATGGGACAGCAGGAGCAACTTCAATGTTGTGAAGGGATTTTATTGTGCTTATGATTTTAGTATAAGTTTGACATTAGCAGCTATTTTATATAGTAACTATTAGTAACAATTTTATATTGATATTTGTATTGTTATTATGTAATCATTGTTTGGTTATTTTGTAATCATTATTTTGTAGTCAGATGCTTTATGTATTTTTAGAAAAGTAAAAGCCTCATGTTAAAGGGGAGGGGGAAAAGGAGCTGTGGTGGAGCCTGGCTTGTTGTGTATGAGTCATGATCTAGGAATTATTTTTCTGTACCTTTTGGTTCCTAGTACCAAGACCAGATCTCTTTGTTCTGGAAAGGTATAAAAGGTGGAAGACATCTTTGCTGGTTGTTGCCTTCATCTCTCTACCAGCCATGAAGAGAGATGTGGCCACCCAACTCTATTTTGATCAAAATAAAAGTTGTTTGCTTGCTGAAACCTCAGCTCAGGAGTTTCTTTTGGCTCTTTTAAATTCCTGAGTAATGCTGGGGCAATTGTGAGGCTAAGTGTAAAACCTTACAAACACATATATGTTATGGTTCAAGATTCTTTCTATATTGTTCAGAGCCATTCCTGATGTGGGAAATATCTGCAGTTCGGATGAGGGACAACATATTAGGGATGCTTTAGATGCTTTACTTTGATGAGGTCTTGTGTGAAAGCTGCAAAGCTGCAAAACTGCTTTGAATAGTGACACCAGCTCTTTACCTCTGCTTCTAAAAGTTAAGAAAAATGGTAATATTCCTGCATTTGGCATTGTTCCGGGCCTGTAGTCCAGTAATATCCAGAAGAAGCTTTACCAAATACTCTACTCTGAGATAAGGGCTGGAAGGAATATACATTTCCTTCTTCACTGAATGAGTACTGTGCTTCCTTCATGGTGTGGAGTGGAGATAAATTACAGCCACTTTGCATAAGTCGACATAATTGTTTTGCATATTAGCAACACCACATAATTCAAATATGTTTTCCTTCTAAAACTGACAAATATAAACAATAATATATTACTATGAATTTGGAAAAAGTAGAAACAGTTATTTCTTGACCAATTTAGCTCAGAAATAAGGATTCAAATTGTCCTGTACCATATATACATTTATTTTAATCAAAAACAATGAAATAAAGGGTCACAGAACTGTGTTTTCAAAAATCATTTTGACAAGAGCTCCTCTTAGTGGCCTGATAAGTTTTCTAATTTCTGTTCTTCAATTCCTGAATGTAATTATTATTACAACAACATCCACATGTAAAAGAAAGGATAGAAGAATGATGTTATTTTATTTCTCATTTCCTTTAAAAGTATTCATTAACTAGTAAAATGATGATCGTGTGATGATTCAAAAGATGGTGAACATGTAATGAAGATGAGGTGCTATAGAATGGGTATTAAATAAATGCTGCAGTCAGTGTTATAGCAAATAGTAAGTCAGCTGATAACAAAATTATGGAGGTTAAAAACAAAATTGATAAAAAAATCATTTACCTCAGAAATCATAAGATGGCGCCTCTGCAGGACTAATATAGTGATTATGTGTCCCTACTCAGTTGCTAGGTGTTTGCCTCTCTTTTGCCAGTTTTCCTCTTGCTTATCAAACTGAAGAAAATGTATACGTGTTAGCAAGTTTACACTGTAAAATCTGAATAAATTATATAAAATACACATTTGCCATTCACACAGATCTTAGCCAAAGCAAAAACTAGAGAGTTAGTGACCGCATGTTCACTGGCCAGAAGCATATGGGAAATCTGTTTATATTCATTGTTTAATTTTTAAAAAACAAAAAGTTAAAATACAAAACTCCCCCCCAAAATGTTTATAGAAACAAACAAAAAAGACATTAAAAATGTGCAAAAGAAAAAGACAGAAACACATATACATATATTATCCCCCCCCTGTTGAGTACATTGCAACATTAGTTTCTCACCCCTTATGTAACAGAGCCAACATTTTTAAACTTCTAACTCTATTTACAAATTATTGACCTGTTACCTTTCTACTATATTAATAACAATATAGTTAACAGGCAGAACAACAAAAAAGACAAGATTAATATTTCAAAACCCTCTGTTAACAATGTATTATTATTATATATTCCTCATTGAATATGAGGAATCATCGGCTGAATTCTGAGGAAAGACTTTCATTAAGGAAAAATATTCATTTTCATCGTAATCTTTCCATTCAGATTTATATTTGATCAAGGGACAATCCTGGCCTATTCCAAATCTCACCAGCTCTCATCAAGCAGTTAACCTTGAAATTTGAGTGAAAGTGGCTGTAGAAAACAAAGCAAAACAAAACTTGAATGCACTATGTAAAAAAATCAGATTAAATTTTAACATTTTAAATTTTAACATTATTAACACAATAATGATTGTCTTTATTAGAACTGAACTGAATATTCCATCTGAAGGGCAAGTCACAAATAGCATTGGGGAGAGGATTATTTCAAAATAGGTCAATCAATTCTGACAATATCCACCTATTTCAGTCTTCACTCCCACCTCTTTCATCCCATCCCTTTTATGTGTTCCTATTATATTTCTCAGTCCAAGTAATTTCTGTTTTTCTAAAATTATTCACTTGTGCAGTTCAAACAAGCAGATGCTCATATAAGGGCAAGACCAAGAAGGAACAGTAAGTCGTGGAAGACAAAAGTAATCCCTGTATGCATATCAGAAGAAAGTTTATGCATATCTCAATATATTCCTGCAGCACTTATTCCACATTAGAGCAGGACTTTCCCTGCTTACAGGCAGTCCTCGACTTACAACAGTTCATTTAGTGACTGTTCAAAGTTACAAGGGCACTGAAAAAATGACTTACGACCGTTTTTCACACTTGCGACCATTGCAGCATCTCCATAGCTGACATTTTCAGTTATCTTTTTATTTTTATTTTTATTTTAATCCCATTTATATCCCGCCCTTCTGCGAAGACTCAGGGCAGCTTACAATCTAAAGCACAAATTAAATGTACTTAGCAATAGCCTTCATTCTATGTATATGCCTGCTTATTAGGGCTTTCTGCCCCACCCCCAAGCGGCATTATTACAAAGTCAGCTTATTGCTCCCAACAATCTGGGTCCTTTTACACGCTTCTTCCATTTTTCTCTACAAAACTGATTTGAAAGTCATCAATTTGTATGCCAACTCCTGCGATTGGGTTTTCTCTTGTCGTTTTATCATGATATGCATCGTTTTAGGCTTTCACTGAATTTAATTTGCCATGACTCCATTTATTGCTCATTCAACCAGTTTGGGAAGGCATTTTTTTCCTCACTGGTTTGATTTTCACTATCCTGAATAATTTGATTATATTTGCAAATGTGATGACGTAACTCCTCCCCTGACTCAACAAAACAGTCCTACATAGTTCTGTTGCTTACTGCCTTCAGTTGCAATACTTCCTATTCATTCTTATGCTTTTCCTTTCTTTTCCAGGCCACTTACTAGTTGATAAGAGGATTTATCCATCCATGACTATTTGAGTTGGAAATTTTTGTGGAGGGACTTGTCAAATCTTTTCTGAAGTCCAAAAATGTAAGCATTGCATCAGTTCTGTTTATATATGTGGTGACAAAATACATTAAAATCTTTGGGAAAAGCCTCTCTACTAGAATTTTCTGCTGCTTCCTTGGCAGAGATTGCTCTTTTCATATTCATAATGTTTTCTATTTGTTATGGCAGAAGTGATGTGAAATTTTATTTTCAGTGCACTTTCTCCTGAGCTTGCCAGAGTGACAGGAACCAAAGTTCAACCCCCTGCTTTACATAATCCTGGAGATCCAAAAGAACTATATCTGCCCCTAATCCTTCCCTTTCTTAAAAGAAGTATGGCTCATCATTTACAAAGGTAAGTGAAAAAGAAAATGGCTGGACGTAGCCAAAGGACAAACAGTACAACTGACTAAGGGAGGAATAGAATAGAATAGAATAGAATAGAATAGAATAGAATAGAATAGA
>JAKJMR010000034.1:7117511-7129702 GCA_024449315.1 Daboia siamensis
GAATAGAATAGAATAGAATAGAATAGAATAGAATAGAATAGAATAGAATAGAATAGAATAGAATAGAATAGAATAGGCTTTATTGGCCAAGTGTGATTTGACACCCAAGGAATTTGTCTCTGGTGCATAAGCTCTCAGCATACAGTACATACAAGCAACAAGTATTAAATCAGGATCATCATAATAAAGTATAGTAACCATAAATCATAACATACAACACATAGGATACTGAATAATCAATCAACATAAATCATAATAGGGTACTAACAGAAGGAATCAACATAAATCATGACATACAAACAACAAAATTAGAATCATAAGAAGCTAAGGAGATAGGTAATAGGAAAGATGAGAAGGATAACAGTAATAAAGCTCTACTAAGTTGTTTGACATCCCAGGATATAAGACAGTGTAATTAGTTGTAATTAGTTGTTTAGCTGAGTGATAGCATGGGGAAAAAACCTGTCATTGTGTCTAGTTGTTTTGGCGTGCAATGTCCTATAGCATTTTGAGGGGAGAACTTGAAACAGTTTATATCCAGATGTGAGGGGTCTGTAGATATTTTCACAGCCCTCTTTCTGGCTCGTGTAGTATACAGGTCCGCAAAGGAAGGTAGGCTGGTTGCAATTATTTTTAATTAAGAACACACTTATCTTTTAATCTCATCTTTTACCTGATCTTTTAATTAAGAACACCCTAACAAAGTAACTGGGAAATCTACAGCTCATCTCATCCATGTTCCTCAGCTTAGCTAACAAGACCTGTCAGCTATTTCCAGCATTGCTACCACCTCTAAAAAGTGCCATTTCCCTTAGCAATAAAAAGGCTACAGAATCAAACATATCCAGTTTTTCCTATAAGGCCCCAAATCCTGCCAAGGAATCAGAGCCCTAGAATTGCCCACTCTACAGTTCAAAATTCTTACAAAATCTCTTATTTTTCTATTGTTCTCACCTTGTGAAGCTGGAACCCAAGGGCCATTGAAATAAATGCTTGGCTACACTATTTCTCCTCCGTGTTGGGGTCAGTTCTTCCAAATTTTCCAGAACATACCAATTTACAGAAACAAGTTGCTGGACCAACGTAATACTTTTAAGCAGATATGTCAAACTTGTGACATCACATGACATCGCCCAGTGTATTGGGACAGTTTTGTCATTGCCAGCAATTGGGTAGGTGTGGTTTCCGGATGACACATCCGGCTCACAGGCCTGCAGTTTGACACCCCTGTTTTTAAGTATTCTTTTTACAAATGAATGACATCAATCTATTTTTCCTCCTCCATTAAGAAAACCAAATTCAGTGATTCCTAGGATTGCTTTTCCATCCCAGTTCTCTGGAGTATTCACTTTTTGTGTCCACATTCTCCAGCCACTCTTTCCCAAATTGTCTAGGGCTGAAACAGTGCATTAATATACTTGTGGAGAAGAAAAATGGGATAGCTTTCCAGCTGTTTGAAGAGAGAATGTTCTCCTGCTGCTTTTTGATAGGTGGATAGAATAGAAGGGGCATGGACAGAAAGTATATAAACTGAGGGGCTGCTAGGTTGCAATATCAGACATTTACTTCAGAGACTAAGAGAGAGACAGACATTAATCTTATTCAAAGACTTGTTTCTGTGATAGAAAATCTTGATTTCATTGTTTGACTGAGGAGGTAGAGAATCTTGATTTTTTTTTCTCATTAATTGACAGAAAATCATTGTTGCTTTACATAGTAAGACTTGTGAGTTCATAAATCACTGTTTAATTTGCAAGCAAACACAGGCAAAAATTTACAATTTCAAAGTCATAGAATGTTAAAGGTTGGAAGTGATTTTAGAGTTTGTTTCCTCCAAGACCCTGCCTAGGGCAGAAATCTACTACTATGGGCTCTTAACACAATAACAGAGTTGGAAGGTGCTATGTATTAATGTTGTGTTATGGTTATGTACATTACAAAAAGGGTTATGAGGTAAAACCGGCCGGAACACACAGCAGCTTTGACAGCTGTCAAAAACAGCCGAAGGCTTATGCGCAGCCGCAACGGCTTGACAGCTCTCAGCTGTCAAACCGCAGAAGACAGCGCAGGCACAGCAAAAGGTAACAGCTCCGGCTGTCAAAGCCAGCCGCCGTGGATTGGACCTCACCGACCACGGGAAACCGGCAAGTTTCTGATTGGTCACCAGGATGCCAGCTGAAGTATAAATATTGGCGCAGAAAGTCTGTCAGTGCCCGGTTCCCTGCCATTATTAAAGGGTTGTTACTTGAGCCAGCTGTCTCATCTGTTCCTTACTGAAGATACTACACTGGCGACGAAGGTGGGATCCACTGCTATGCTAAGCTGAAGTCAGTAGCCGTGGAAAGAGAATCTCTTCTGCGGCTCAGAGCTAGTCACAGCTGGAGTCACTGAGCGGGAAGTTCAACTTCCACAAAAACGCTCGCGTAGCAGTACCCTGCACCGAGACAGCATGGCTAACCTCGGGCATATCCGCGAGTTCGATATCCGTCACCCAGAATGTTGGGAGTCACATTGGGGCCAGGTCGAAGGGTTCCTACTGGTCAACAAAATCATGGACGATCGGTCCAAGGCAGCGGCACTCCTCTGCCTAAGCGGACCAGCCGTGTATGACGTGGCCGTTGGACTGTTCAGCCCTGAACCCATTGCCTCAGTATCCTACGCGGAACTCACGGAAGGACTCAGTAAGCATTTCATGCCTGCTAAATCTGAATTCTTTAAACTTCGCGCGGGGGTGCCAACTTCCGGACAAATCAGCCACGGATTTCATAGCGGGGGTCCGGCATGCTGCAACGAGATGCCGGTTTCCAGACCTGGAGGACCGCATCCGCGACCAGGTCATCATCGGGCTTAAGGATGATCAACTGCAGAAGAAGTTAGTCACGAAGCCCACCTTGAGTCTGGCCAAGGCCTCCAGGGAAATCATGGCTTATGAAGAGAGCCACCGTGAAACAACCAGGCAACTGAGGAATGGACCATTCGGGTCCGTACACCAGGAAGGTTTGGCCTCCAGTGACTGTGGGGAAAACGACATCCTGACGGATGTGGATGCCATCCAACGAAGGTTCGAAAAACTCCAGACCCGCCGTGAGAGCCGCGGGGCCTGCCAAGCAACAAAGCGTCCAGCAGAAACACCAACTACCAAAGAGGCAATCCCCAAGGTAACCTGCCTAAATGCGCCAACTGCGGGGGAAGCCACCCCAGGGCCATCTGCCATTTCCGTAGCGCCAAATGCCATGGCTGGGGCAAAACTGGGCCACCTCAAAGCCGTATGCCGAAGCCAGAATTGAGAAAATCTGCACGAGCTAGAAGTGACGTCTGCAGGTATGAGACCCACCACGGCCAACAGGGAAAGGCCCCTGGGGTCCCTAGTACACACCTTAGTCAGAAATAAGGGGTCACGGGCGGTCCATCAAATACTTAAATCTAAAGTCAAAATCATAGTACAGCTTCAGGGGGTCCCTTGATAAATGGAGGTCAACTCAGGGTCTTCGGTCTCCCTCATTTCGTTAAAAACTTTCCGGGAAATTTGCTGCTGTAGCAAGCAGCAAATTCCCTTACTTCCCACCCAAATACACCTAGCCGATTTCCAAAAAGCACCCATCCCACTTAAGAGAAGGGCCAAGATTCGGATTGAATTCAAGCAATTCAAGGGATTTTTAACTGTTCTAGTAACCCACGGAAACCGTACTAGCCTAATAGGCCTTGACTGGTTCGAGGCCTTAGGAATAGCCTTAACCGGAGTTAATGCGACCCAGGCGGCAATCCTCGAGGCCGTCTGCAATCAATTTGCAGATGTCTTCGACAGCTCGCTCGGGAAGTATACAGGGCCCCCAGTATTCCTAAAATTAAATCACGAAATCTTACCGGTAAGAATAAAGGCTAGAAGAGTCCCGTTCGCGCTCAAAAGTAAAATTGACAGCGAACTGGACCGCCTTGTTAGACTCGGGGTCCTAGAACCAGTGGAGGGCAGCACTTGGGAAACCCCTATCGTAACCCCAATTAAACCCAACCGCCAAATAAGAATTTGTGCTGACTATAAGGCCACCCTAAACCGAGCATTGAATTCACACGCTTACCCGGTCCCGGCAGTGAAAGTCGTCCTCACGACTATACAATCTGGCGCCATCTTTGCCAAGCTGGACTTGGTGCAGGCGTCTTTGCAACTACCCATCACCCAGGAAACCGCAGATGCGCAGACTATAGTTACTCACCGCGGGGCTTTCAAAGTGAAGCGCCTGCAGTTCGGTATTTCTGCAGTCCCAGGAATCTTCCAAGAAATTATGGAAAAAACCCTCAAAGGAATTTCCGGGGTCTGTCCTTACTTCAACAACATATTAATAGCCGGCGAATCAGAAGCAGATCTAGCAGACAGACTGTGAGAAGTCCTAAGTAGATTCAGAACAGCCAGGCTCAAACTGAAAAAAGAGAAATGCTCTATAGGAGTACCCTCTACAGAATTCCTGGGATATAAGATAGACTCCCAGGGAATTCACCCCACAGACATCAAAATCAAAGCCATTAAATCTGCCCCCGCCCCCAAAAACAAACAGGAATTACAAGCCTTTGGGGGTTGCTAAACTTTTATCATACATTTTTGCCCCATAAGGCAACTATAGCAGAACACCTTCATAGGCTGCTGGACAAGGGTACCCCTTGGTCCTGGTCCCCCCCGCATGACACCAGTTTCCTACACCTAAAAGACCTACTCACAAACAATGCCACAGTAACACTATTCAGGGAAGAACTTCCCCTGTGCATCACATGTGATGCTTCCCCATATGGAATCGGGGCTGTTCTAAGTCATTTGACTGAGAACGGAACTCAAAAGCCAACTGCATTTTACTCTAGAACACTGTCTAAACCTGAGCGCAATTACGTGCAAATAGATAGAGAGGCTTTAGCAATCATTGCCGGCATGAAAAAGTTTCACGACTACCTGTATGGACGGCAATTTACAATCTTCACTGACCACAAACCTCTATTAGGTATTTTTACATCGGACAAGCTAATGCCCCAAATTCTGTCTCCCCAAATATTACGGTGGTCTACCTTTTTATCTGCTTATTCTTTCAAATTGATCCACAAGCCAGGGAAGGAGATGGGGCACGCCAACGTGCTAAGTAGACTTCCCCTTCCTAAAAGTGATCCCGACCCCGCCCCTGCTGGCAACATCCTAGCAATTCTAGAATTGCCTGAATGTCCATTATCCGCAAAAGAGATAGCCACGGCCACGGCCACGGATAAGACCATTAGCAGAATACTGAATTGGCAAACTAAATCCTTGGATGGCAAACTAAATCCCCCGGTACAGAATTCCAGGCATACTTCTCAAGGAGACAGGAACTGTCCTCCCATATGGGTTGCGTACTATGGGGAAACAGGGTCATTGTCCCTGACAAACACAGACCCAAGGTTCTGCGCACTCTGCATGAGGGACACCCAGGGACAGTGAAAATGAAGGCGTTAGCCAGGAGCTACATCTGGTGGCCTGGCATTGACAAGGATATAGAGGCACATGTGGCAGGATGCTACCCCTGCCAATTGACCAGGCCTGCACAACCGCATGCCCCAGTTCATAAATGGGAGGCAACCAAAAATCCTTGGTCCCGGGTGCACTTAGATTTCGTGGGACCTTTCCAGGGACAGGTATTTCTAATAGCAGTGGATAGCCATTCCAAGTGGTTGGAGGTCGTACCTGTCAGCAGCACGACCATGGCTGCCACAATACAGGTACTTAGGGGGCTTTTTGCCACTCACGGCCTTCCGGATGTACTAGTTTCGGATAATGGACCCCAATTTACTTCCCGTGAATTCCAGATTTTTACAAGGGAGAACTCTATTAGACATGTCACTTCGGCCCCGTTCCACCCCTCGATGAATGGCTTGGCTGAGGTTATGGTAAAATCTACGAAAGATGCACTACGGAAAATCATCTCAGGGAACTGGCACCGCAGGTTGGCTCAATTCCTACTAGCCCAGCACACCACCCCCTGCACGACTACAGGAAAGTCACTGGCAGAACTGCATTGGGGGAGACGCCTGGTAACGAGACTTGACAGACTGCACCCTTTGCCTCACCCCAACTACTCTGCAGCTCCAGAGGACTCTCTCACAGTAAGTCCTGCACTGCGCTGGCTCGTTCCCTCCCCCACTACACTTGGCTGGGCAGGGCCGCGTACCACCTGCCACATGCTAATGTACCATACCACCGGTTGAAAAGCCCTGTTCTAGTCCAACCCCCTGCTCAAGCAGAAGACTCAATACCATTCCAGGCAAATGGCAAATGGCTATCCAGTCTCTTCTCAAAAACCTCCAGTGATGGAGAACCCACAGCTTTTAGAGGTAAACCATTCCACTGATTAATTATTCTCACCAACAGGAAATCTCTCCTTAGCTCTAGGTTGGATCTGTACTTGATAAGCTTCCATCCATTACTTTTTTCCTGTACTCAGGTGCTTTGCAAAACAAGTTGACCCCCTCTTCTCTTGATGCGAAAGCCCACCAAATATTGGAAAACTGCTATTGTGTCAAATACAACGTTTGTATGCTGCCTATTCTTATGACTGTATACAGCTTATAACAGATATAACATCAATAAAATGTTCATGAAACTACACCATTTAAACTAGTAAGTACTATTGATAAAGCTTTTAATAATAAAAAAAAAAACTGCTGATGTTGTCAGTCAGATCTAAATCCCCTCCTGGAAAGGACTCTTCAACATTTTATAAAACATAACCAGGAAAGGGACAGGGCGATTTAAAAGCTGCCTCATGGTAAAAACTGAGAATTTGGTTTGTGACACATCCACAGCCCCATCCCTTCCAGGGTCCGCTCCAGAGCATGCAGGATAGGCAGTTTCTATTTGAAGAATATGGTCCAAAGTAACCAGGGCCCAAGTCATAAAGTGGTTTATTGATAACCACTCAATAATACATTTCATCCAGACTCTTCTATGGTTGAAGCCTAAGCTCCCTAATACAACCTTATCAAAAGTGGTAAATCTGACACTGGCCTATGATTTTCTGGGGTGGTTTGTTGAATAGACTGACAGGGTAAGTTTTATTAGGGATTATTACCAAATTACTGTGCTATAAAAATCCTTTTTGTTAACAAAATTTAAACTTGTTCCAAATATGCTACTTCTAAGAACATGCTATTTGAACTAATTACATTGCTGTAAATACACCTCTTAAATAATTGCTGAACCTCAAGAAACATTTTCAATAATTGACTGAGCTTCCATAAAGGAAAAAAAATGGTGTTATTAAATCTAAATTAAATGTACATTGGAGGCACTTAACTTAAAGTGTTAATGTGCCAAACAGGTTCCCACAGTTAAGAAAATTCCGTGGAATTCACAGCAATTGGAAGCCTTTTAGCCATGTCATTTTACCGTTCTAGCCAGTTTCATTCATCTGCCCAAATTCTAATTTTCTGGTACTTGAGGAGTTTGGGGTTCCATGTGGTCTTCAGTGCAGATTTAGAGTTCCTACATGAGTGAGTTTTTCCTTTGCAATGATGAAGGCAGTGGTATGCCTCCATCCATTGGTGCAAACAATGCTCTCTTTGGTCATTAAGGGATAAAAGCTTATATGCCACTGAACCCCATTTGTAGTATAAAGAAGTGCTTGGTCTGAGAAAACAGTATACATATAGTTCACCCCAATTAGGAAGGACTTTTGTATATGTGGGGTTGCCTTCCCCCACCCCCCTGAAAATCTAAAACTCTGCTACACTGTCCATTTTGATTTCAAAAAAAATATATACTACACCGATAAGTACCCATGCATTCAAATTATTGAAAATTAAGTATGCCTGCTTGCCTACAGAAAAAATATTGGCCATGATGCAGCCTGGCATTATCTCCAATATTAGAAGAATGGATGCCAGTACTGTTTTTTTTAAAAAAATAATAATAATATATTTGTGCATTTTAAATTGTCTTAAATCATGGCACAGAAACATCCACTGAAATAAAACGCAGTTTGCTTCTGCTGCCATGATGTTAAATATATGTAGGTTGTTTAAGTACCATTTTATTATAGAAAAAGGATTCTGTATGTTAATACATTAATATATTCATACTGTCATACTGGAGACCCTAGTCAGTTCTGGCAAATGCCAGTATATGCAGAGATTGGTGGTGAAGCTGTTTGCTATTGTCCACCTCATCTGCTGCTTTCCGAATATTTATCTGAGGTATCACTATAGGAATTGCACATTTTTCTTTCCAGACAGATTACAGATATAATTTGGCTTTTCAGTACACACAGATTCTGGGAGATATATAGGAACATTTCAGCCCCCAAGCTGCTATGACATTGTATTTTTACAGCATATATATTACAGAACTATCAATTTTCTGCATTATTCATTTGGTCTCATGAATAAACTGTTAAGCTGAAGCCAAGATGCCACAATCCAGTTCATTCACAAGCATACTGAATTCTTTCCGCTGAGGGGTCCTGGGTGCTCTCTGAGCTTGGTTGTTTTCTGACAGATGTTTCATTACCCAAACCAAATAACTGATGACTAGCTCTGATGACATTACCTAGTTTGGTCATGAAATGTCTGCAAGAAAACAGCCAAGCTCAGAGAGCACCAAGGACCCCTCATTTCAACCCTGAGCTACAAACTTCTCCTTTATCCTTTTCACTGACTTTTTTGTATTAGAACACAGAATCAAACTCTAAATTCTATCAAATCTAAAATATTTGGATTTGTGAATGTTTTTAAGCTTCTGAATGCCAAAGGGAGTAAAAGAGATTTATGATAAATAAGTTCACTTAATTGTCTTCAAAAGCTAAGGCTCTCCTAATAGTGTATCATGACACCTTAAACCAATGCTTAACCTTGGCCATTTTAAGATGTATGGACTTCAACTCCCAGAATTCCTCAGTCACCATGGGGTTCTGGGATTTAAAGTCCACATGTCTTAAAACAGCTAAGGCTGGTAAACCTGTCTTTAAACTATGGGTGGCGAACCTGTGGGCCTCCCACTGTTGCTAAACTACAATTCCAGCATCATCAATGCTGAGAAATATAACAATGGAAAGACTAGTTTCTTAAATTTCAATGTATTGACATTTTTTCTGAAAGCATCTTAGAACTACTTCAAAATCTGATATGCTGATATTGCAGAATGGGAAAAATGCCTCCTTTTCTTTATGCTTTTAGACTTGCTTGGGATGGTGAGAATCAGAAATGTATTATTTTAAACACTAGAGGGAGATGTTCCTCACATATTAAAAAGTGAAAGCAGTAAAGTGGCAAAAGGAAGCCCAGTGATTGAGAAAACCAGCAAGTTAGCTTTCCCCAGATTGTGTTTGTGTTTGAAGCAGGATTCTTGTCTACAATGCTAACTTGTGTTGGAGCTCAAATCTACCCTACCCTTTTGAGTCTGACATATTTTTACTGAGCAGATGGCAATAAGCATTATTAATTTGAGCTAAAATACTCAAATCAATAGTCTTATAATTACAGGAACAGAAATGATGTGTATGTTGCATCTGTTTAGAGGGTTGAACTTGGCATATTTTTCCTGTACGCTGTTTTGACCCTTTTGAAAAAAAAACTCCAAGAATCACTTTATTGCTAAGTATCTAGTCCTCCTTGATTTCATCTTCTTGAGCTAAAACAAGAAAATCGCTGTCGAACCCTTTAGAACACAACATCTTTCCAATACGAGTGTAGGTAACTGTGAGATGGGACTTAATCATGCATCAGAATCAAGGCAGGGTTACAAGTATGGCCCAATATTACCTTATAGCTTCTGCACAGTAGCTGGGAGCAATGAATTAGACCCCTCCTTTTTTTCTTTTTTTCTTTTTTTGCATTTGTGGGATTAGGGGAGGTATTCCAGTCTTCAAAAGGCCCCTCACTTCTTGACTCCTTTGTATAGACAGGTGAGGAACAAATAAGCATTTACAAGAGGACTTACCGAAGAAGAAGTTGGGGAATGGATTGATTCATACATGTTCCTTTAAGATCTCAGCAATAGAGCTTTAGAACAAATAATAGTCTCCTGGAAGTTCTGTCAGATTATTACATTAAATTATAATGTTCAGTTAAAGACAGAAGCTCTGTTTGGAAACACAAGTTGATGTCCTTTGGTCTTGAGTTTTTTCTTTAGTCCATGAAGCTACATCCTTTGAGTCCCTTCTTGAGATAATGGCCCAGGCTCTATCAGAAAAGGGTGCTATTTCAAAGCCAGGCCCCTGGGCAGAGTTTTACAGGCCTGAGTGGAGAGCTGCAGTAGTACTTTTCTCCTTGATTTTGCTTCCTTCTGGCCTCACCTTGCATTTGTCTCTTCCTTGTTCTTTTTCCTCACAGCCGTTAAGTTTTTCAGGCACGGAACCTAACAATTCTCACTCCATGCGGGTGAACCTTACTCCCAAGAAAACTGCTACTTATTTTTTCTTCACCATATACCTTGCAGAGGTTTAAAGCAGTCACTAACATTCCCTTTAAAAACCTGAATTCCCCACTTTCTCTAAATAGGTTCTAATCCAATCCATTTGGGGCATGTTGATGTGGCTGTTAAACTGAGAGAAATGGTGGAGCCCTGAAATAAGATATTCAGAAATTCAGAGGAAGGAGGAGGAGGAGGCTCCTTAGCTGGAGATCAGCAAACTATGCCACTCTGATCCCACAAGGCTCTGGAAAAGCTCTGTGGCTATAAAGACCAAGTTAAAAACAAATTCCTCAAGTCTGACTTGAGGGGCTCTATATCTAGCTATGTGGAAGGTCTTAGCAGGCCTGGGCCGGCCTTCTTGGAAAACTAAGAAGGGTTGGACCTATAACTACATGTATGTGAGGACTACCAGAGCTGTAGACAATACTGGGAAGTTTAAAAAGAGGCAATGGCACATCACTTCCTTAGTTTTGCCAAGATAATTATGTGTGACCTTTCCTGCAGTAGCCAAGAGCTGACCTCCTCGTAAGGGCATCTAGACCTTAATCCTCTGATCCCTGACTGAATTCTATAGGTGTCCTTTGAAGGTAACAATCAGGGTTATGAATGAATGCAGCATGATGGGGAGAGTTAAAGAGAGACAGATTGGTGTAGTGGTTAAGGCACCAGCTGGAGACAATGCATTTTTAGTCCTGCCTTAGGCATGAAGCCAGCTGTATGACCTTGGGTCAGTAATTTTCTCTCAGCCCTTGGAAGCAGGCAAAGGGAAGGAAACCACTTCCAAAATCTTGCCAAGAAAATTGCAGAAGCTTGTCTAGGCAGTTGCCAAGACTTAAAGGGAAAGGGAGGAAGAAAGGGTTAGGGCCCTGATGAGTAACATCAGGAACTGTATGACGGTCAGGTTCTGTTTATGCTGTGGTCCTGTCCTACTGATGGGCAGACATTTTTAAACAATCCTTTGTAATGAACAAAAAAAATAGCCATTGTCACTGATACTAGTCGGTCGTATAAAACCCTACTTTTTTGGCTATGTTAGTGCTGCCTTAGATCTCTTCTACTGAATATATAACTCATAAATCAAATGCTTGGCAAAATATCACATTCATTTAATAGGAAAGTAATGTATCATAGCTGGCTGGGGCAGTTTAGAAGACAACTTCAGAAAGGGGATTGTTTGTGAAATCCCAAATTAAATTAAGAAAATGTTAACATTTCATTTTTTATGTTTCTAGATCAATCACTAGTACTACTCACATTCACCTATGGTACTTTTAAGTGTTTCTTGAATCCTTTTTTATTCATAATTATATGCCATCTATTAAATATGAATTATATATTCTTTTTTGACAAACATTTAATGCCATTTTGCTGACAAAGCAATTTTTTCTGAAAGACAAAATCCTTCCTAATTGCTTTATTCTCAAGGTCATATTTTAAAGTTGGGTGGGAAACTATATTAACAGTATTAGATGGTTCTGCTATAAGTTGTACCATAACTTCTGGAAGGCTGTAAATTCCTATGTAATTTATGGGTTATACCAAAACAGAGAAAAAATTATTTGGGGGGGGGGGGAGAGGAACCAACAGACTTACGTGTCCAAGTGTTTTGAAATTATTCATTCCATTTTGAGTATAGAAATTGAATAACCCAAATTAATGAGATTTTTCCAGGGGCATGATAAATTCTTAAATGGTTTGTATTTACCATTAACTGTGTTAGCAATATTTCTTCTCTTCTCTTCTCTTCTCTTCTCTTCTCTTCTCTTCTCTTCTC
>JAKJMR010000034.1:7138836-7172633 GCA_024449315.1 Daboia siamensis
CTATTCTATTCTATTCTATTCTATTCTATTCTATTCTATTCTATTCTATTCTATTCTATTCCATTCCATTCCATTCCATTCTATTCTATTCTATATTTGGCAGCCAGCATTAAAAAGCTAATAATTTTTTTTTGTTCAGTTTAGAGTTATTTCTCTCAAAAATATGTGATAATCGCTACCCTGGTATATATTCTATTTCTTGTTTAGTAACTATTTTTTTAAACATTGTCTTCCAATAAGGCACCACCTTTTCACAGGTCCACCACATATGAAAAATGTTGCTTTCTGACTGTAGTCCCTTTAACATTTGGATGAATAATTATGAGGTATTTGTGCTAATCTAGTTGGAGTTAAATGCCAGGAATGTAATGTCGTCTACTGCATCTCTTTTTTGGAAACCACCTGATTTCCAAAGCATTTCCATTTCTTTCTTCCACTTCTTTTTCTAAATCTGTACCTCAAGCTTCTTTTAAATTTAGAGGTGGCTTACTGACCTCCAACTCTAATAATTTTCTGCAAATTTTTGAGATTGTTCCACTGGGTAAGAAAAGATAATTAATGATCATTTTTTCAAAGGTAGTTAAACAACAAGAGGCTGACTTCTTTATAACTTATTCAACAAAGATATAAGATGGAACCATACTAGCCATGACTTCATTCTATTTTCAAACAATACACTTACCAGGGGGAATTAAAATTGTTGTCCAATTCTTCCCCAATATATATATATATATATATATATATATATAAATCAGAAGAAATTTCTTCTCCTCCCTAATATATTGAAAGATGTGTAGTCCAGGACTGCACTATCCAACCAAAAATGCAATGCAGTGTTCTTTTGTTGCGGAGTTGCTGCGTCTAATACAAATGCAAGGAACAGCTGTACTGCACAAGCCAAAGCGACAACAAATCAAAGGACTGGTTTCCTTTTGCGGCATGGAATGGTTACCCACCCTGTTAGAAACTGAAAACCCAGAAGGACAGAAATGAAGGCTGTTTTCCTGGAAAGCATTGTGCTGTGTGCCTTTTGGTAAAGCATAATTACCCCCACAAAGAATGGCAACAGTTTTGAAAGCTACCTCAAGCAACTGATCCGTAACATCCCTTCTATAATCTTAGCTTTAAAGCTAGGGAGGCTTTCAGTGGGTGTGTTTTCTCTCACACCCACTTGGAGGGCATAACTAAAGGTTTCTCTTGCCAGAAAAGCAATTTGTTTTTTTGTTTTTTTTTTAATTCTCCACATTTATTTGGTTTGTATTCCAGATGTTCCACTTGGTTAATCATCAAAATATTAAAAGAAGAAGCTTTATAAGCCGTGAAGCACCTTGGCATCCGTCTAGTCACTGATAGAATTGAAAACAATAATTCTCTCTCGATTGCTCTCCCACCCACTCTTTTAAATTAAAATCACTAGATGGCATTGTTACTCTGAGATCTAATGTGCATAATAGTGCAGCCAAATGAGATAGTTAAATTAGCAGACAATTATCCCTCTTCCACTCCTCTTTTTATGTGATGAAACTGGTTACTTATAGCCTGCAGGATAAATTCTATAGGGTGGCTGACTTCTTTCTTCACAGGCTCTCTCTTCCCAGATTTCACCTCAATCTGTCATACAGATTTGACACTGCATCGTTCCAACAGTACTCAAAAATGACATGTATATAATGTGGAATATTGTGCACATTTACAGCCAGAAGTCCCCCCAAACCCAGCCCAGCCCCTTTAAGACATTGCTTGCTAGATCCTGGGGATCATCAGCCTGAAAAAAAGAAAAATTATTTAAAGAAAGGAAAGATGGGGGAAAAAATACACACCCATCCTCCAAACAGCGATTTCTTTTCTTGCCATGGGGCTGTCTCGCAGCCAAACTTTTTTCACAAAAGAAGCTAGAGCAAACTAATATGATTTTTTTCCGCTTTAGCAATGTGCAGCGTGCCTCAAATTTAGTAAAGCATTAAAAAAAACAGTTTGCTTTCTACTAATACTTCACAAGACAAAATAATTACTACTGGAAGTCTCCTTGGAAAGTATCTATTTATTGTAGTGACAATCCTCTTAAAAAGGAATACTTAGACTTGGACATAAATGGCAGTTTTGCACTTAAAAGTAGTTACATAGATTAAAAAGGGAATGTGTTCAGTTGAATCATTCCTTTCCTTGCACCAGTTAAGCCTTGTACTGCTATGTTAGTCTCTCATTCTAACAACCTTCTTAACAAAAATTTGAAACACATGGATTTGTTTTGCAAGGATATTCAGATGAGCCATGCAGGACTGAACACACGTTTTCTTTTCCTCTTTTGATTTTTGTTCAAGGACACCGATTTAGTTTTGTTATTATTTCTCTCAGATACATATATACATTGTATAACACAAATGTGTGTGTGTACATATTGCATATGTAGACACACAGAGATGCTGTCAATAATTACAAATATCACTGTGCAATATTTTGCTTTTAGTGTGATTTCAAAGGCAGTTATTTTGGCACACAATGAGTAATGCAGTGACAGTACACATCTTCTGGCAAGATTTGCTGCTTTTCTTTGTTTGGTTTTTATTTATTTATTTACTTAGTTCCTATTTATTTATTTATTTTTCCTGTTTTGCAACTTGGAATGTTCTCTCTTTGATTTTCTTAGGTTTCACCATATGAAGCTTCTAGTGGATTACTCAGCACATGTTTTACACTCGCATTTTTAAAGGTCAAAATCATTTGTGTGTGTGTGTGTGTGTGTGTGTGTGTGTGTGTGTGAGGTCAGGAGAGTCATAAAATTAAGAGGGTGATACATTCTTGTAAACAAACTTTCCATGTATAAGGTTTTGTCCTATAAGAAATATTTTGCTTCTCAAATAAACACAGTTACAAATCCAGCTTCATTCAGTGCAATCTTAAATCTATGTCACATGTAGAAAATTCACATTCAAATTAAGGTTCTGGTATGCTAACTAGTGTATATCCATGTATGTGCAAAGAATAGATAGTTAATAAGAGAGCAGACTTTAAATGTCTTTCGTAAATATTTGTAGGTGTAGTTGGAAAATAGTCAGAAGTACTGTAATTGGACCAGACCTTTACCAGATATTATTCTAATATTAAAACATTCCTGAAAAGTAATCTAATTTTAATGCAGATTTTTAAAATCAAGTCTCAGATAAGTTAACTGGGTAAAATCATACAAGTTTGTAAAGCTTTGGAGGCACAGGTAAGCTATAAAGTTGTATTATATATTTTTAGTACATTAAACAGCCAAATGTAAAAGGTCGGAGGTACCCAAAAGCTCATTCTTACAAAAGGAGGAGTCAACCACTAAAATAATGTAAAAAATAATGAGTGGAGTACATAGTTGAAGTCAGTTTATTTTTTATTTCACTGACATCACACAAATAGTGCCTGGAGTTATAGAATTTATACTGTCAATCATGATGACAGCATTCATAATTTCTCAGTTTTATTCTCTTACTGTTTTCCTTTTTGTATAGAAGAGTGATAGCATGTTCTTAATTAGTTAAGAATGTTTTAACAGTTTCTAAAACCTACTGAAACACTGTCAACAATGATTCTTCAATATTATTATAATAAACAGGTTGATTTTTTTTAAAACCAAAAGGCAATGAGGAATATCTGTGTTTTAAGCCAGTGCCATTTGTTTTTCATAGCTGGTTTTGAATTTAAAAGCTGAAAGGGCTGAAAATGTACTGACTCAGAATCTGTTATTTGAATTTTTAAAAATCTCTCACAGTAATAAACTGTAATTAAATATAAAAACCCACTATGTGTAGATTTCCTTATATGCCCAGGCACCTTTATAAATATACTTTTAAACAGATTAACTTGTATGTAGAACTTTAACAAATGGACAAAGCAATACCACGTCTGAATGCTCCATTTTAATTCTACAAGCATGTTTATCTGTGTATAATTTTTCACAGCATAATTCCAAGCTACAACTTTTATTTCATTTTTTTAGCCAAGATTTCTTTGCTGTCATTCACATGTTCTATTCCTGTGCTCTGTTGGTCGAGTTCTCATCTCAGAGTTAGACTTCAAGAAGACCATAAATTGGAGATAACAATATTTCCTTATTGGCTGAGAAATAACATGACAGTTCACTTGATAATGCTTTTGATTTGTAGTGCTTAGGAGTTAGGTCAAGATTCATAGAAACAGCGTGCTTAAGGAGGAATGTAGAATTAAGATGGTGGTGAGTGGGGGGGGGAGGGAAATGAGGTTATCCATTACTTATTGATGACTTTTCATGTCTATGGCACAAATTAATCACCTACAATTCTCCCAATGTATCCAGCTGTAGTGTGTCTTGGATATTCATCAGACTGGACCTATTAAATGCTGCACATTACAAATTTTGCATCATTAAAGCCAAGACAACTCTGTGTGTGTCATTTTCTGAATCCCAATGATTGAAACTATGTATCTTTGCATGTCTGTGCCTGTGTGCCAGGCTTGTCACAGTCCATACTGATAAAGAAAATCACCATGACAGATCAACTAAATCTCAGAGAAAGTGATGCTAAAGTGCTTCATAATATCTTTCCATATGCTGTTTAATGCTGCAAAACTACAAACATAGTCACACCTATTGAAATTAAACTGCAGCTGCCAAAAATGCTAACTAGGCTGTGCTAACACAGGGATAAAGTCAAGATCACATGAAGTATTAGTACCACTTTGTAATGCCTTGGTAAGACTGTACCTGGAATACTGCATTCAGTTTTGCTTGCCATGATATAAAAAAGATGTTCAGACTCTAGGTTCTAGGTTGCTTCTCTCCTTGGTTAGTTTCCAACCATTGTTTCTTTTCTTGCTTTTTGGTGCTTTGTCTTCCTGATGGGGACAAGTTTTCAAGTTCAAGATATATAAAACATCATTTCAACAAAAATGAAATATTCAAGTATTCATTTTAAACACACACACACACACACACACACACACACACACACACAAAGCCTTCTTTTTTTAGGAGGAAAAAAAATACAAGACTCCAGGATTAAACAAAATGGATGTTGCCAGTTATAGTTGGAATATTTTTGTCACAACAGTGCCAAGAGAGGTTAGAAGGGGTGATGTTGCATCACTGGATCTGACAGATTTAGCACATGTAAAATGACAGAAAGGAAATAGTAACAAACATAAACTTCTCTTTCTATTCCTATATCTTTGATAAATCTCACTGCATCCTTCTCTGTGGAGCTAGTAGGAGTCAGTACATCATAAGCATAACATAGCATGCAATTTAACTTTCATCTCATCCTGATTTAACATGAAAGCATGATGATGGCAGAGCGTTAACAAATTCTTCTTTTCTGTTGCTGACTCTGTAACTGTAAGGCATATAAGAAGTATTTGAATCTGGAGGCTAAGTGGAAGAGGCAGAGAGAGACAAAAGCCCTGAATGGATACTGAAGACAAGATAAAGAGTGCATCTAAGTGGCTTCCAATCATTCCATTTGTTTGTCCCACTGTCATTGTCTACCTTGCCATCTAACATACTGTATATGTATGCATATATGGGATATACAACTCCAGTCAACTTGAGAACTGTTTTGGGCTTTAAAGTGATGGCTTTTAGGCCTGGTTTTGGAGGATGAGTCAGGACTCCCAAGGAGTTAAATGCATCTTCAGTGCTCAATTTACTCCCCAAATGCTAAAAAGGAAGCATCATTGCTGATCTCATGCAATTGAAGCTGCCAAGGGCCAAGGGCCCTACAAGGGTAACATGTTGTACTTCGGGCACCCTGAGGATAACGGAAGGAAGGGCTGCTTCCCGTAAACAGGAGTGGCAGTCGCTGACACTCTAATTCTCAAGTCTCTTCTATACCTTTAATTCTCTGCACCACATATAAATAATTACTGAGTGGAAGCAAGTAAACTCAATAGTCGTACAGTTTTAGACATATCCATTTGTGCCCTCTTTAGACATAACCAGAGTCCTTGGTGCTCTCTGACCTTCACTGTTTGCTTGCAGACTTTTTATTACTGGAGTAGATAATGAATCAGTTGCCAGCAAATAACCAAGCTCAGAGAGCAACAAGGACTCCACAGTTCAACCCTGGACTACAGATAATCTCTTTTAGTGGTATCCATAGGTATGATGATGTTTTTCATAAAATACTACACAAGAACTTTATCTTCTAGCATCCAAGAAGCCTATGCACTCCCAGAGCATAATGTGACAGGACCATGGTAAATCAATGATAAAAGAACGGAACAATTATAGATTTCTTTCATTGAAAAAAGAGGCAGTACCTATGGGATTGAGCCTGTGCTTGAGAGCAAGTTATTATTTATATTCCAGGTAAGCCTTGCTGGCTGCATACCTAAGATACTAGCTGAGATTAAACTCAGCAAGATACTCAGTCAGATTATTGAAATACAATAAACTTCTATATTCTAGTTGACCACAGGGAAAATCAGCACTACTTATATACTATTCTCAGAAAACATCTAAAGCAGGAAACTTCCTAAAACTTTCTCCAAAGAATGATTTACAATGAATAGAATGACTTATAAATGGCCCAATTTTTTTAGCTCTCTCCCTCTCTAGCCCCCATCTTATCTGAGCTCATTCTTAGAGTGAAATAAGTTCTAAGGAGAGTCTATAGGTGACATGGAAGTTGGCAGTATCAGAGCAGGATCATGAAATATGTCCTTATGACAAATTCATACCATAGTCTATGTACATAAGAAGCCTGTTACTTATGACTATAAGTATATAAGACCATAAGCCTTGACTCCTAATTATAATAGAGCCTGGAATTTCCATTGTAAATCATGGTGGTTGTAAGTTGAGGCACCCACATGACTGGAACTGATTTTATGACCTTTTTTTTTACAGTGATTGCTAAGCAAACATCTCAGTTGTTAAGCAAATCCATATAATCGTATGGCATTTTTTTTTGCCAGAAATCAGCCTAAAAGGCCCAAATCTAGCAAAAAAATGTAAATCATGATTGAGGAATGCTGCAAATAAATTTAAACATGGGCTGATAGCCAAACATCTGATATGCAATCATGCGACCATGGGAGTGTATGCATCTGTCAGAACTCTGGAACTAGGTTGTTAAATGAGGACTACCTGTACACCAAGACTTCTTTCTCTAGTGGATCCATTTGGCAAAAGTTAAAAAAAACCATTTTCAGATAAACAGATCAGACCTTGTTTCTCAATCAACTCTGAAGTAAATCCAATCATTTTATTCCTTCTCCATATATGATGCTGGTTGGTATATGAGGCTAATCTAATTTAGCTTCATAAACTAAATATGCAAATGAAGTGCCAATAATTTTATCTGAATTATTATCATTACTTGCCAATCAAACTTTTCATGGTCTTAGTTAATACCATTCCTGTTGAGTAGTGAGTTTGTTGCGCAGGAACGAAGACTAGGCAAGTGAGTTCAGCAGTGGTCATGTTTATTTGCTTGCAGGATCTGAACTGAGGAACTGAGCTGCAGCCTGCAGCAATTTATAGCCTGGCCCCTAGGTGGCAGCCAATAGGTTTAAAGCAACCCATTACCACCTAGGGGCAGCCAATAGCAGCACTGGAGACGGGGTGTCTGAGTTGCTGGGAGCTGTTAGCTAGCTCCAGCTTACCACGTGGTGTTACATTTAAGCCCAATACATAACACCCCTCCCCTCTTAGAACGAACAAACATCATAGCAACAATAAGCGTGAAAATAACAAATTACCAGATTTAACAATAGTATGAATAGGTTTCCATTAACAATACAATAAGACAGTTAATGACATTATAGCTCCATCATTGTTTTAGTACAATCTCATAGTCAACAATTATCACAAGTACATACAACATTATAGTTCCTTTATTTTACTATATAATCTGCTAAATAAGCAGGAGGATTGCATGCCCTTGTGGAACGCCTCAGGGGTTCAGTCACTTTCTGGTCTACCAGCTTACCCACCGGGCTGGGCAGACCAGTGTCCTTGGATGCACTTGAGCCAGAAGGATTTGGTGCTCTCTGACTGGCCTTTCCAGATTGGCCCACCCCAGAGTCAGACTGTTCAGCAGAGTTGGCACAGCGGTTGCGAAAGTCAGGTTGGCTTGCTCCATCAGGGGATCCATGTTGCACTTCTGGACTCCCCTCCTCTATGGCCAACTCCTCATTGCTTGTTTCACTCTTCTCTAAATGATTCAAGACTGCCCCCTCCCATAAGGGGATGCATCACATGCTAAACAGACTGGTTTAGACTCCCTAAAATGAATGGCAGTAGATTTAACCAACAAAAGTGCCTTTAGGTCTTGGAAACTTTTCTTGTGAATGCTGGTCCATTTCCATGAAGCTTTTTTATCTAAGAGCCTGTGAAGTGGCTCTGCCAATGTGGCCTTGTTGGGCAGAAACACACGGTAGAAGTTGAGAAGGCCCAAGCATGCTTGTAGCTCTCCTTTTGATTTAGAGCTAGGTGCCATTTGAATGGCCTTCACTTTGGACTCAGCTGGGTGAATGCCATTAACATCAATGCGAAATCCCAAAAATTCAGTTGAAGAAACCCCAATACTGCATTTACTCTTTTTTAATTTGAGGCCTGCTTCACGCAGCCTCTGTAGGACAGCTCTGAGCCTACTGGCTAACACCTCTGTGGATTCCCCTACAATAAGCACATCATCAAATAAGGGCAAACACCCTGAATGCCTTTAAGCGTGCATTCCATGATTCCCTGGAAAATGCCTGGTGCAACACTAAACCCAAATTGTAAATGCTTCACTTTAAAAGCCCCCCTGTGAGTCATGATCGTCTGAACTGCAGCTGTGGCCTCATCAACTGGCAGTTGCTGATAGGCCTGTGCCAAATCTAACTTTGTGAAAATGGTGCCCCCTTGCAAAGATGCAAAGATGTGGTTCACCACTGGGACAGGGTATGCGTGTTGCTTAAGGGCTTTGTTAATTGTGCATTTGTAGTCTGCACATATTCTAATTTCCCTGTTGACCTTAAGTGGTGTTACTATAGGACAGACATGTCAAACACAAGGCCCGGGGGCCAGATGCGGCCCGCGAAGTGGTTTCATGTGGCCCGCGAAGCCATCCTGGAAACAGGGAGGGAACGGCCCCCACTGCCTTGGCCCTGGCCCAGAGTCCCTCCTCCTGCCAGAGACCCTCAGAGACCCACTCCTGCCCAGGCCCCCATAGGCACCCTTGATGCCAACGATGTAGAGCTGGCCACGCCCATCCAGTAGGCCATATGCACTCTAGCCACGCCCACCCAGTAGGCCACGCCCACCCAGTAGGCCACACCCACCTGGCCCCTTGAGGGCAATCGCAATGCTGATGCGGCCCTCAATGAAATTGAGTTTGACACCCCTGCTATAGGAGTTTCCCACTCCCCACCATCAACTGGTTGAAAAAGGCCCTGTTCTACAAGCTTGTCTATTTCTGTGTCAGTTTTATGTTTGAGGGCAAAGGGAACCCTTCGAGGCTTAATCCTAATGGGAACCATGTTGGGGTCTAGCTTGAATGATATAGGCAGGCCTGTGTATGTTCCTAGGGCTGAATCAAATACGTCTGCAAAGTCCTCACAAACTGACATTAGATTCGCAGCTTGCATCCGGTTGATACCGGTTACTTGGATGCCTAATGCATCAAACCAATCGAGTCCAATTAGACTCATTCTCTGGCCCCCTACTACTACGACATCCAGGTGCCCAAAAAATCCCTTAAATTTAACAGCCAAGGTAGCTTCACCCTTGACTGTGACTTTTGCATTTTGAAAATCTGTTAAAATCATGTCGGAGGGCCTTAGCTTGGCCCATTTTCTACTGCGACTGCAAACAAAATTAAATGTGCCCAGAGAAATGATGGGAATGGCTGAGCCTGTATCCAACTCCATTTTACAGGGGACGCCTTATAGCTCCACCTGAAGTTTAAATTTGGGTCTGAGGGGGCGTCGGGCCCCAGTGCGGCATACACTTCTGCGGCTTGCACAAAACCCCATGCTAAACGGCCCCTGGGCCCCAGTACCTCTCCTGGTCGGATCTTCCGACTGGCCCTTTGATGACTGGTCCTTCTGGCAAGCTCTGCATACTGCTGTGATGTGGCCGGTTTTGCCGCAGGCCCGGCATGTGGATGACTGGATTCTGCAGTCTGCACGTTGGTGGTGGCTGCCACAACCTTTACATCTAGGTAAGAGATCTGTTTTGTAAGGAGTCTCTTGTTGCTTGCTGCTGTGGTGCTGTGTGTTGGACTGTCTGTGCAATTTGTCGACTTCGGCATCTTCTTCATCTTCTGATTCCTCTGTGCATTCAGCATCCTCGTGGTGGACCGTTTCTTCACATTGTGTTGTTTTGGCAGGCCAGATTGTTCGAACGGCTCCCCCAGCAGCTTTGTCTGCCATGACTTCGTCCTGGGCTTCACAGATTGGATCTAGCAAAAAGTTTTTGCTGTAGCTCTCGATTTCGTAGGCTGCAGACGAGCCGGTCTCAAAGTCGTTCTTTGACATCACAAAATTTACACAGTCATGCGGCCTGCCTCAAGGCCACAATGTACTCCGACGCAGTCTCACCGGGCTGCTGCAATCGTTGTTCGAAGGCGTAGCAATAAGCAATCACCAACATCTTTGGCTGGAAATGTTCTCAGAGCTTCTTCTTTAGCTCAGTGTAGGAGACTGACTCCAGTGGCGTTGGCGCGAACAGGTTTTCAGCCAGATCGAATGTTGCTGGGTCGCACACACAGAGCAGTGTGGCGGCCTTAAGTCCATCTTCTGCAACCTGGTTCACCCGGAGGTAGTTTTTGACCTGGGACAGGTACGATGGCCATCCTTCTGGTCGCTTGATGTCGAACTCTCGCAGCCGTCTGACCTTGGGCATTCTTCAGGTCTTCTCAGCTGGTTCCTGTGACTTCTGATCCTGCTTCTCCGATGCCCAGGGACTGATACACTGAGTGCATGGTTGCTAGCGTGTCTGGCTAGCCGACCATAGGGGGGCAGATGCCTTTTCCACCAGGCGTGTGCTGCCTCTCCCCTAGTGACTTTCAGCTCCTTTGGAGAAGCAGGATCCCATCTTCATTGCCAGTGTTGTCTAGTGAGTTTGTTGCACAGGAATGAAGACAAGGCGAGTGAGTTCAGCAATAATCATGTTTATTTGCTTGCATGATCTGAACTGAGGAACTGAGCTGCAGCCTACAGCAATTTATAACCTGGCCCCTAGGTGGCAGCCAATAGGTTTAAGGTAACCCATTGCCGCCTAGGGGCAGCCAATAGCAGCACTGGAGACGGGGTGTCTGAGTTGCTGGAAGCTGTTAGCTAGCTCCAGCTTACCACGTAGTGTTACAATTAAGCCCAATTCATAACAATACCACTGAAAAACATGCTTGGAGCAACTGCAGTATAATGAATTTCAGTTTAAATCTGTTCTGTTGACTTATCTGCATAGCTGAGATTCTTCCAAATTCTTTGCTATTCCTACAAAGTATAGGAACATAAAGTTGTGCATATTATATATATGAATGTGGAAGTTCAGAACATGTTTTTTTTTCCCTGGCATTCCACCATCATGGGTAGTATTCTTTGGCTTATACCTTAATATCAGAGCAAAATTTGTAAATTGGACACATTTTCACGCCAAGCACCCCAGAACAAATATATGTCTCTTTCAGAAAGGATGAAAGGGAATAAATGTAATGGAAGCCTACGGTCTCCTGCACGTTCCCATGGCAGCATAGCAGGCTTGAGAGTGATCAGACAGTGAGGGGCAAAAGCAGGCGCTGAGAATGGGAGAGGCTGGATCTCACACATGGACTCACATCAGAAAGGAAGAAAAATCCTTAAACAAGCTATAGAATGTCTGGCAAACTAATTGGAGTGTAAGATTAATGAGGGAGGAGGTGAGATGTTCCTGAAACCTGCACAACTCTTTATTACACTTTGATTACTGAAATGCATGGTATCATAATCCATTTCACAATTAGCTTTCCTTGCTGTTACATTTATTCTCATGCATTTATTCTCTCCTATTCTTTTCATCAAATCATCACTGATAGCACTGTATGCACACACACACACACACAAACAAACACAGAGATCAATGATATGTGCTTATACGCTGAGGGACCACGCTTTAATTCAGATCACACTTTCTCCTGGATTGTCCTCCTTATTGAAAGATAGTAAGCAAAAGTTCTAGATTTCACAACCAAGACAATTAAAACAATAGCCTTCACAAGATACAACACAAGATATAACAAGGCTGCTTGTTATCCATTCCCACCCCCCAAATACATTTGTTTATATAATTTATGATTTTAAGAGAGAGTGAATTAGCCCAAGATCATTCAGAGAACTTTGTGGCAGAGTGTAGGATCATGGGCCCAAAGATTTGTAGGCCTAATGTAGGCATAATCCTTTCATTGGGGAGGTAGGGGCACTACAGAAAATCCACTCTTTTGTGTAGAAAATATTACCTTTGATGGGAAAGGTATATTCAGAACAGTATCATTTAATAAACTTGATGTAAGCAGCAATTCTATTTATATGATATAATATTTTACAGTTTCAGTGAAAAGATTTGCTGGTACATCATGTCAACTTTCAGTGGGACTTAGAAGGGATTGCCTGTATAAGCAAAACAAGCTTAATCATCAGGACAAACAAACTTAGTGTTTGCAGCTAGGACATGTGTGGATGTTGCTGGTTGGAACTGCTACCATCCATGGAATATATACAATGCTGTTATAAGATCCTAAGCAAATATTTCATCGGTTGCAA
This sequence comes from Daboia siamensis, assembly GCA_024449315.1. Classification (NCBI taxonomy): domain Eukaryota; kingdom Metazoa; phylum Chordata; class Lepidosauria; order Squamata; family Viperidae; genus Daboia; species Daboia siamensis. Next base: position 7,151,578 of record JAKJMR010000034.1, read on the forward strand.
AAAACATCTTGCTGTTGATCACACTAACCCACACATAGCACAGAAAACATGGGTCTAATGTTTTGACCCTACAAATCTTAGATAATGTTGAGGAATGTTAACCTATATTTTTACTTCAAACAAGCAATGCTCTGAGCATTCGATTATTTTCCAAAATAAATTAAGATCAAATTGTAAGCAAGGTATTGTTTGCTTCTCATCATTAATTTTAACTCATAGTACAAGAATTTCTGAATGCCATTTAAGCAAACCTCAGATTATTTACTCCCAGTAAAATAAAAGGACTGGATGTGACATATTATTTCTGGTTTCCTTCCTTGATATTGTTACCTACATTCGTTTGGGGATTTTGCCAAGCTGTGTAAATGTGCTAAAGTATCCCTTTTTTAAAAAAATGTACTGGCAATCTAACCTCATGACAGGACTCCTCGATGCTGTATATTCATTATTTGAGCGCTAGTCAGTGGGAAACCAAAGCAAATGGTACTCAGAATTACTGTAAGAAAGAAACTTCTGAATGTTAATTTGCTGGGACTGCATGGGAATGTAATGAATTCATCTCTTTTGATCTTCTCTTTAAACAGAAAGGGACACTGCAAGCTTGCATGCTAAGGGCATTTCTCGCCAAAATTATTAAAGAACAGCTTAAACATTTTCAATGTCAAAATGCCAAAGATGCACATGCAATAATGTATGTAGGTTTCCCATCTGTAGATTTTACCTTGTGATGTCATATTATTTATTAAATATATATGCTATCCACTTCCCAGTAAAGCTGGGCAATTTACAAATGGTTAAAAATAGTTTTATAGTGCCATTGAATGGAGTGGCATTATATCATTGTTTTTGTCCAGAACTTAAGGAATAAGCAATACAATATCTGTAGGTAACACCTGGTCTCAAGAGATTTATTATTCAAAGCTCCTGCCCAATTCATAATTACAGTTTCTCTTTCTGGTAAATGTCCTATGAAGTTGTGAAGGTAGAAAATTAGCTGTGGTTTGGGATCCAGGTCATTTCATGGAGTCTACTGTGAATAATTATCTATCTGCTGGAAAGATATTTGTTGCCTGAAGTTTTTTTTAAAAAATATGTTAAAGTAAAATAATCTGTAAAATAACCTGTCCCTTGTTATATTTAACACTACTGCTGTTGACTTGTAAACAACAAGTTTCAAGAGGTGCAAAGTCTTCAACAGGATGGTGAATGGAAGACAAACCTGTTTCTCAAATTAATGTACTACTAAGGACATGTTAGTCTTCATTAACCTTGACCAAAATTCCTAGGGTGATCTTGTGATAGTCAATGAAGGTACTATGTTGTGGCAGCTATGCCAGTTCAATAGCACCATTTCTAGATATCCTAAAAGGCAGGAAGACAGATCCAAAATGGTGCCATTCTTGATGACAGTCCTAAGTAGCTCTGTTAATGTGAGATGTCAGTTTTGCCACACCTGCTGGAAATTTTGGTCACAGTGCTGGGAAATGCACCTACCAATCAGTGGACATTGCCAAGAAGTTTAACAGGGATGTATCTGATAATAAATGAAGAAAATTCTCCAAAATCAGGTGATTCATGAAATAAGAAAGAGACAAGCATTGAATCAATCTTCCAGGTAATAATTACTCAAAACCATAATAATATAAGCAGAAGATCAGGAAAAATACCACTGAGCTCTACAAATCTGCTGGTGTGGTTAACTGTGTTAAGAAAACTATATAAAATAAAATTCCACACAATACAACACAACCGAGGTTCACCCAAAGTGGGAAGAAAAAGAAAACAAGTAACAGCAACTTTTAGAGAGTTTGGGTGTCATATGCTAAGTTTTGTTTTTATGTGTTCAACATTAATTCATGACTAAAGAAGAAAACCAGGCATTTCTTGGGTATTCTTTACTGCATTCTTACTGCACCTCCATTGCTGAAGATACAATATAATACCAGTTCTGGGAACTGGTACCTTAAAAAAAATCTCCTCAAAACAGCTCTCCAAGAACTGGGCAACCCTCCTCCCTTCTTCTATAAGGATTTTGAAATGCTGAAACATGCTCCTTTTTTCTTGGATGGATGTCATTAATTGAAAGAATGGGTGTGTATTCTCAAGAGTGCTTTATTTCATCACTGTAAGAAATACCCTCCTGGCAGTTCTGGCTGCTTACTCGTTTAAAAGGTAAACTTTCCTTGGGTTGTGCCTCATGTCAATTATGTCTTCCTTGCAGCCTCCCAGCCTCACTTTTCTCTAATAGAAGCTGTTAACATCTTCAAAGCCATATCAAAACAGTGTTTGTTCTGGCCTTTGATTTCCCACACACAGAAAATTCAAAGACTTCTGAAGTAGTTGAGAGAAGGGGAGAAATTTCATATTTTATTATATGACCATTTGTCTTTGAATGCTTGAGAGCCAGATATAACTACTGACTCTCTAACGAATACATTCTTATGCATTTTTAAAAACCCAGCCTCTCTTGACTGTGCCTTTGACTTCATAACTGCATTGAAACAGACTGCATCCCTGTTACCAACCAGCCATGCTCCATTTCAAGAGGTAGATTGCGGGGGAGGGGGGAGGGGGGGAAAAGCAATGACAGTTATTTCTGATTCACAGGTCTACACTTTACACATATGGAGAGGTTTGTTTAAATCAGAACCACTCCTTGAGATTCCCACAGCTGACTGATGCTTACAAAGCTTGTACTTCAGAAGAGATTTCTCCGTTTTCTTTCTGTTACCAAAATAGATTGTTCAGACATTCAAGTGATGCTGTTGATAATATCAAAGAAAAAATAAATAAATAAATAAGCAAACAGTCACCAGCTGTTTTGGAGGTTAATTCCCACAAACTCTAGTCACCATGGCCGAGAGCAAGGGATCATGGGATTTATTTATTGGATTTATTTATTGCTAATTTTACTTTGGAGGGACTCCTGCCTCTACTGTTTTAGGGAATAAATGGATGACTATTATTATTATTGAGGGACGTGGTGGCTCAGTGGGTTAGGATGCTGAGCTTGTCGATCAGAAGGTCGGCAGTTTGGCAGATCGAATCCCGAGTGCCGCGTAACAGAGTGAGTGCCTGTTACTCGTCCCAGCTTCTGCCAACCTAGCAGTTCGAAAGCACGTAAAAATGCAAGTAGAAAAATAGGAAACACTATGGTGGGAAGGTAACAGCGTTCCGTGCGCCTTTGGCGTCTAATCATGCCGGCCACATGACCACGGAGACGTCCTCGGACAAGTGCTGGCTCTTCGGCTTTGAAACAGAGATGAGCACTGGCCCGTAGAGTTGGAAATGACTAGCACGCATGTGCGGGGGAACCTTTACCTTTAATTATTATTATTATTATTATTATTATTATTATTATTATTATTATTATTATTATTATTCAGCTGCAAACCAATAATTGTGACAGTAGTTAAAAAAATACAATTTATTCTATTTAAGTTGCACTATAATAAAAGTTTAGGGACGCGGTGGCTCAGTGGGTTAGGACGCTGAGCTTGTCGATCAGAAGGTCGGCAGTTTGGCGGGTCGAATCCCGAGTGCCGCGTAACAGAGTGAGCGCCTGTTACTCGTCCCAGCTTCTGCCCACCTAGCAGTTCGAAAGCATGTAAAAATGCAAGTAGAAGAATAGGGACCACTACGGTGGGAAGGTAACAGCGTTCCGTGCGCCTTTGGCGTCTAGTCATGCCGGCCACATGACCATGGAGAAGTCCTCGGACAAGCGCTGGCTCTTCGGCTTTGAAACGGAGATGAGCACCGGCCCCTAGAGTCGGAAACGACTAGCACGCATGTGCGGGGGAACCTTTACCTTTACCTTTATAATAAAAGTCCACTCATATCAAAAAGGGGTGTTTTATCATCCCATAATTTTAACACATACTCAATTTCCCCCAGTATATCTATCTTTCCTAGTGGATGCACTTCTGAGGCAAGAATTGCATTGTACGCCATGATAAAAATATGAAAAAAAAACAACCCTTATACAATCCATAAAATATTTTATGTAGATTTTATGCATTGGTTTGCTTAAAAATGTAGCTTGCCTTTTTAAAAAAGCACCTCCATTACCCTTGCTTAAAAGAAGGCCACTAGAATATTCCAGGACTGGTCAATCTGGAAAGTAAAAGAAAAAAAAGTTACTGAAGAAAACAAAGACATTTTGATACTAACGCTGGGAAAACCTGATGGGTGTGACCACTTAGTCACTAGTAGTTATTCTGTTTTTGCAGTGATGGGGTTTTTAAAGGCAAATAATAAATAAAAATAATGTTACCATCAATAGGCCATTGGTGATTTTCTAAGCAATTTTTGGCAGAAATATTGGGAGGCAGTGGGAATGGGACAGGGGCCACGGTTCATCCATCTTATCAGTTGTAGGAACAAAATTGGCTACCATGAAAATATCTGCTGTGTGTAATTGTTGCCCAAATGGTAAAGCCATGGCCATTTGAAATATTGTAGATCAGGGGGTGTCAAACTTCCGGCCCGCGGGCTGGACATGTCACAAGGAAACCGCACCTACCCCATTGCCGGCAATGGGGGAAAAGTTCCAATACGTCGCACAACGTCACATGACGTCACGAGTTTGACATGTCTGTTGTAGATGGTTGCATTTGGCAATCCTGGAAGACTGTTCTGGCCTGATGATTTTTAATTTTATATTTATAAACCTTTCTTATTCTAAATCTTGTTCTCGTCTTATACAGTATATTGGCCAAGGAGAAATTATGAAGTGCTTTCAAAATCAATATATCCTGTATATTTAATTATTGCCTCTTGACTCAGTGGAAAATCTGCAGTGTGCAATTATGTGCCAATGACTTTCTCTTTTAAACAGAACTTAGTGGGAGAATTGTTTGAATATGGGATTTGATTTTTTTAAAAGCAGTAAATCAGCAAGACCTGTTATTTGCTTATATTGGTCCAATTTCTTTAATTAACTCTACCCTAACTTTTTCATTTGGGGAAAATAGCATTAATTGCAGTGACACTGAATGTATTGACAGTTCTGCTGTCAGAACTAGGTGAGCTAAGTGGGAAACGAAGAGGCTCAGCAACTGAGCGGGACATAAAAACAACCACAGCAATATTAGCATTAATTGCATTGACTCATTAATGGCTCATTATCCAATGGGCCAAAAATGTGTGGACGCATATCCCTTATATTTTATTGCTACTTACTATGTTTGTAGCCTTTGTAGTATTGCAACTTACTATACTACACCTGCAAAACCAGGGCCCTGGAGAAAAACCACTCAGATATAAAATGTATTCTATTTATACTGTTTTGTTAACAGTGCAAACACAGCCCTTTCAATTCAATAAGATTTGTTCTCAGGTAAACTAAATTTGTTCCCATTTTTCCAATTTAGTCAGATTTGTTCCCATAGGTCAGGGGTCTTCAAACTTGGCCCTTTTATGACGTGGACTTCAACTCCCAGAATTCCTCAGCCAGACGCCTGGCTAAGGAATTCTGGGAGTTGAAGTCCACAAGTCATAAAAGGGCCAAGTATGAAGACCCCTGCCATAAGTCGACTATGGTTGGGGGACTTGATATTGAGGGGTGTTTTGCCTTTTTACTTTCTTAATTACTATTTTTAACCTGGTTTTGTGCCTTTTTGGAGGTATGGCATATCGGACATTTTGTTTGCGCTGTTTCTGACTCTGCAAAAAGTAACAGAAACGTCTTTTTTTCTCTCCACTGTATGATACTGCGATCTTACTGGACAGCCCCTATGTCATCTGATTTCTTTTTAAAGTGTTTTACAGATATTGTTCTCTGATGTCTTCTGCACTATTGCCCAGAAAGCTGCAGACTTTCACCTCTCAACAGCCATTATTTCTTTAAAAGAATCTTGTGTGGATATACTAAATATGCACAAGGCACATTAGTGTACTTCTGTTCCTTCAGATGCTTGCCGCCAGAGTAGGTCTTCATGTTTCCTGGGTGCTGATGGGATTGTTAATTGCTTTCCCTCTTCGTCAGAATGCTCTTTCACTAGCTATTGTTTTCTGCTTCCTATCCCCCTTAGCCATTTATTAAGAGTTTATTTACAAGAGTATCGACAAATGCATAACAGTGTGAACTGAAGTGGATCCAAAGTTTATTCCTTTCTATTTTATTTGACCTTGTTAAAGTGAGGAAACAATTATTCTCTCTAAAATACCTATATGCGAACACTTTCCCCTTTGCATTTATATGTTAATAACTCGAATTATATGGTCCTTATTTAGCTCTTTACATGTATAAAGCAGTTCTCAGCACTTTCAGATAATTCATAGAAAGCATTGCTGCAGGGCTGCTGTGTTCTGAAAATTATATAAATTATATCTTTGAAAGAAATGATGCAGGAGTTTACCAACTTTTCCCAAAGGAAATTGATACTCACGTCATGTTGAAGAAAGGTTGGTTTACAGAAAGTACAACATTTCATTGAATGGATTGTTAAAGTGGAAAGAGGGGAAAAAAATACCCCACACTGCATCACACCGTAGTCTTGCTCACATTCTGGTTGTGCATTTTATTCAAGATCCAAAATAAAATGGTATCCTTGCCCCCATCCTTTCACTTCTGTTTTGTAGAACTTTACCCATAAAGGACTAGTTTTGCAATGCATGAAAAAAAGTGCAGAGCTGGTATTTTTCTATATGAAAATGTTTGGGAATGAGAAAAAATCTCAACTCCTGAAACCAACTGTATCTCCTTTTCTCTTTTGACACTTTGATCCAAACATTTGCCAACCCAACCCCCCCCTATAATTATAAGTAATATAATAAAAAAGACTACTGGTGCATCCAGAGGAGTATGAGATAGGATTAAAACGGTACATTCTTAAATGAACATTAATGTATTTCTGTATTTGCACACTGGAGAAAAGTTATAATTTCTGAATTAGTCCCAAGATTATCAGAGCAATATTTCTATCTATTTCACTGATTGTGGAACATTTTACACACTTCCTTCTTTCCTAGAAAGCATAGTTGGCACTCTGAACTTATAAGCACTGTATGTGCTATTCTGACTCCTTCAGGAGTGACATTGATTATTATGTGTATTATTATATAAAATGTTGAGACAGCTTGGATTGGTGCCTAAGGTGCTGGACTTAGGGTAGGGGTATCAAACTCGCAACGTCGCATGACATGTCATGACGTATCATGACTTTTTTGCCATTGCTAGCAATGGGATGGGCATGGTTTCGGCATGACGCATCTGGCCCGCGGCAGTTTGTCACCCCTGACTTAGGGAAACCTGAGTTCTAGTCCTGACTTAAGCTTGAAGCCAGCTGGATATCTTGGGTTAAGAAAACTGCATGAAATTGTCTATGCAGTTATCAAGAGACAAAATGCACAATTATATTTTAGATGAAACTAAGAACCCTCTCTCTCTCTCTCTCTCTCTCTCTCTCTCTCTCTCTCACACACACACACACACACACACACACACACACATACACCCAGAGCTATCTCTCTATCTCTCTATCTATTTATCTCTGAATAAAAGAAAGCTAATACAATAAAACTGCATTTGGCAAAAATGAATATTTAGTTGATCTTGTAAAAGCAAATTGGATGAAAGCAAAATACAGTCTGTAGGGAGTGCATGCCATAGTGTCAAAGAGATCACCTAAAATTGGTAGGAGAAAACAATATCATCCATGTGCCTGATAGATGGGCCTCTGAAAGAGGAAGCATCTTAAGAAAGGTCTTTCCTTTAGATTGTAATCTTGGATGGGTTTTTAACGGGAGAAGCAATCCTGCAAATAGTCTGAACTGAAGGGCTTTAAAGGTCAGTGGTGGCATCTTCATTTGTGTCTGAAAAACAATTTGCAATTGGTTAGTCACTGCATTGCACATACCAGATATATGGATTTGGTACAGACACTTAGCAGCCTTCTGTGCCCATAACTGTAGATAACAGCTTTAGAAGGCCTAAAGCTAAGCGAATAAGATCAAAGCTACAAGAACCCAGTTGGCCTCTAGTTGGCCGCAAAGAGAACAAAGAAGTCAGGGGTCAATCAGATGTTTATAGCCCAGATTTGAGGCTTACATCAAGATATGCATGGCTGGTAGGTCCACCTGGCAAATATACAAAGAGAGGTGGTACCTTGCTCAATAATAGTAACTGTGAGAGGGATCTCAGAGTCCTAGTAGACAATCACTTCAATATGAGCCAGCAGTGTGCTGCAGCTACCAAAAAAGCCAACACAGTGCTAGGCTGAATTAACAGAGGGAATCAAGATCAAGTGAAGTACTAATACCACTTTACAATGCTTTGGTAAGGCCACACCAGGAATACTGCATCCAGTTTTCATCACCACGATGTAAAAAAGATGTTGAGACTCTAGAAAGGGTACAGAGAAGAGCAACAAAGATGATTAGGGGGCTGGAGGCCAAAACATATAGGGAACGGTTGCTGAAATTGGGTATGTGTAGTTTAAGGAAGAGAAGGGTGAGGGGTGACATGATAACAGTGTTCCAATATCTCAGGTGCTACCACAAAGAAGAGGGAGCCAAGCTATTCTCCAAAGCACCTGAAAGCAGGACAAGAAGCAACGGATGCAAACTAGTCAAGGAGAGAAGCAACCTAGAACTAAGGAGAAACTTCCTGACAGTTAGAACAATTAACCAGTGGAACAACCTGCCTCCAGAGGTGGTGAATGCTCCAACACTGGAAGTTTTTAAGAAGAGACTGGACAGCCATTTGTCTGAAATGGTATAGAGTTTCCTGCCTGAGCAGGGGGTTGGACTAGATGACCTCCAAGGTCCCTTCCAACTTCTTCTTCTTCTTCTTCTTCTTCTTCTTCTTCTTCTTCTTCTTATTATTATTATTATTATTATTATTATTATTATTATTATTATTATTATTATTATTATTATTATTATTATTCCATGATTTGAGCTACTGGATGGACATGGTTCCATGGGTAATTCATAAAGCAGGGAGTTTGAGAGATTAGAAGGCCAAATAAGACCACTGTGGTCTGGTCACTTGGTTATTTGTTAGTATGGCTAAAACAATTCATCAGACTGACTGCCATATGATAATAAAATATATCTGTTTAACCTGGAGCGCACAGAGATGAACACATTTATTTCAACCCATCAAATGGGAAGGCTGTTCTTTCCCATTGGATAGGTTGATCCTGTTTAATGGGCTTGAAACATGATCTAGACTTGTTTTTAAGTCCCATTGATTTCAACCTTCACATGTGTAACTCCCATCGAAAGTAAGTTGCTCGAAAGGACTTAATTTAGGGTTGAATTGTACCTATTAAACTTAAGTTCCTTTAAAGAACATTCACATTTTTATATAAAAATATAATATCACCTAATTAAACTTGACAGCTTTTCACAAGGGGGCCCTGCTTGGCGGCAGCTTCGACATGTTACATTTAAAAGGACAGCATCATAAAGCTGATAACAAGGAGAATTAGACAGGAAATTTTGTTTCCTACTCTGCATGTATCTTTTATGTTTCCTATTGCCAACCTGCTCTTAGTTAAGACACAATATACCAGAATGTAGCAGAGAGAACAGCATGACATTGTTCACCATACCTACTTAAATTCTTTTAACAGAAATTATTTGGCTTAAGATACCAGTCCACCCATGTAAACAGAAATATCCATGCTTAATATCTGTGGAACACTGGACGATTTCTGAATTTCAGTTCCAACAAAAAAGTCTATGAGAGAGAAATCTCCTAGTTCAGAAAAATCTGGAAAGTCACAGACTTCCTACCTCCTTCATCCTGGCAATAACCAGAAATAACGGATTAGAATATCCATAAACCCCAAGGTAACATGCTAGTTAGTGGTTAGAGGAGATGTAGAAAATTAAGGATCTATTCAGTGGCCCTTTTTCATCAACCTCTCTGCTTGCTCTTTGTTTTACCGTTGGCTAATCTTCTGCCTTTCTTCCCAGGGTCAACCCTATAGAGTACTTGCTTTCTGACTTTTCTCTGGCAGGGATTCCTCACCTGGTCTTTGCCTATTTTATAATATATTTCCATAATATTTAGGAAATCTGTTTCACTAATGTTTGCACAGATTAAATTCCTGCTGTTGGTACAACTACACAAAAATGCTTCACTGGACTACAATCACCACCACCACCACCATCATCATGTCCTCCTCCTCCTCCTCCTCCTCCTCCTCCTCCTCCTCCTCCTCCTCCACTACACATCCTCTTCACGACCTGTTTTCCTTGTTACCTTCTGGGAGGAGGCTCCGTGGTATCCGTAGCAGAACATCCACATTCAGCCAAAGTTTCATTAACCTTGTGAACTCTCAAGCTTCCTCCTTCCATTATATGTTCAAGATGGACAGTATTTAATATTTATTTGTTATGTATATGTAGGGGTGTGGGTCTACACATATGTTGTATATAGTATGTTTAGGTGTGTGTGTCATGTATGTGTTTCACTTTGAGTGTGGGCAACTGAATTTCATTTTTGATGTGTGCCGTTGTGCTCACAGTAAAAAAAATGACAACAGAGGTTATCTTGTCTTGTCTTGTCTTATGTAATGGGATGACTAATTTGGGACACGCTATGTACAGAATTCCCATGCCATCATTTCTAGTCCACTACTATCCCAGGTAAACTGCATGGAGCCCTGGCTGCTTAGCAGATCCTAGGCAGGCCTTTGTCCACTGCTGCTTAGATTGAAGCTAAGAGTCACTTCCTGGAAATTAGGTTGTATTCCAGGGAGTTGAGGGCCCTCACCTCAGGCGGGTGCATGAGGAAAGTGAATTCCTTACCTAGCCAATCCCCAAGCCAAATAGAGCTGTAATAGGTCACTGTTGAAGCATTGATGGGATGTAGCCTCATCTCCACTCAGATGCATGTCTTGTACAATACCAATGCTACTTAGGCTGCAAATGATATGACATGGATAACAATTATATAATCTAATTTGAAAGGAAGGGAAGTTCAATAGTGGTCTTCCATGAAAAAAAATAGCTTGCTCACAATATTTCATAGGGGGCATTTGTATGTTCTTTTCTCCTCAATTATAGCCCAGAAATATCATTGAAGATTGAATCATTGCATTCTATTGCTGTTTTCAAGGTCAACAAAAACTCCACCATGTTTCCTTAGGCTACAGTTTCCTAATTATTAGCGTGAGGGTGTGCTTCTGAAGAATTTCCTCAGTATTTCTGTTCTTACAATGCAGTTTTGAAAGGTGTGTTTGGAGTGTTGGAAGTTCACTCTTTTAAATCAGCAGGCCTCCTGTTGCTGATGGGTTGGCAACAAGCACACTTGTGCCTGAACAAAATGGGGAAGGTTGAGAAGCATAAATTCTGGCCATCTCAAAATACACAGTTTGGATTTTTTTTTCCATCCATATGAATTCTATATTTGCAATATTTTTTTTTCTCTCTCTCCCCAATCGTTGCAGTCCTTGGCAGCACATGGAAGTTTATAATAAATTTGAAATTTCAGGGAAAATTTGTCTCCAAATCCAGCACATCTCTACCCAGTGAGGGTCAAATTCTAGTCTCCTTATGAAGCATTGCCATGGAAACTGAAAGATTTGTACAAATCCACTAATACTATTCTGGCATTTTTATTCTTTTAACCACCTACTGTGTTTTTTCCCCTGACTTCCACATTGGTCTTTCATACTTTTATTTTTTATAAGTATCTGCCTAATGTTGAGTGTCTTGGTTGTAAATGGAGCAATCCCATAAGCAGCCTACATGCTCTTTCAGGCCCCAATCAGGTTTTCTAATCAATTAAGCAAATTAATCCATTTCTCAAATTATGATTAGGCTGCAATAATTATTATAAATCCATGATTGGAAGAAAGCTCTTGACATGTTTTTTTTAGAATCCTTAAAGGCTAAAATGATCAAGAAGAGTTGAAAAACAAATAGGCAGATGCACTGTGTGTAATGGGATTCCACCTCCCTCTACTGTGATATATAAGATTTTGTTCTGGAAACCCTATTTCAGCTTTGTGATAAAAGTACATTTATCCTCTTTGCCTTCCATTTCTTCCCCAAGGAAGTCAAAACAGCAAAGATACTGCACACCCACCTCTTGACTACGAAATCCTGTGAGATGCATTCCGTGATTACGTCTACATCAGTCAGCAAATTTCATGAATAAACAAGAAGTCAGATCCTGGCTACACACTTTCCCACACCAAACTACAGTCACGCTACGCCCCATACAAGTTCTCCTTTCAATTGTTCAGTATTTAGAAGGATTTGCCATACTGTGTTTTCTGCTAGCAGTGCCATGAAAAATCAATTTATTAGAAATGAAAAATCTTCATAACTCTTCCTAGTCCCAAGGCCTATAGTGAATGAGTTTGCAGGGAGGAGGGAGGTAACACCAAGTAGAGATGGATGAACATATATATTTCAAGTTTTTCAAGTACTCTGGGGTTTGTTTTTTTTAAAATAGTTTAGGTTTAATCCATCCCGTGTCAACATTAATTATTTAAACCTGTTTACATTTTTAAATTCATGTGTGTTTTTATATGCAGCTCTCCTGATATACAAACACAGTGCAATCACTTTTCATAATATAACCTATTTCAAATGCACTTAATGACCCCTAATAGGTAATGTTATACAACTAAAGTTAAACCAATGTGTCACCAATGTCTCTGCAAATATCTGGCATGGTGCTCACCAAGTTCTCTGTTCCATTGGACTTTCTAATGTTATTGTTATTGTTGTTCTTATTAAAAAGTAATGGAAAATTGGGATATTCCCAAGCACAGTATAAGTTTACAGCATCATCTTTATTGATAAAAGTGTCACTGAGCCCCTGAAAGCCTGATGTTCATTTCTAGGGCAGATCTGTGCCAACCATTTAAGCTGTTTCTGCCTTTTATGCTCATGTTGACTTTCCTCTAAATGGCTTAAAAATTCCTGTCCAGACCAAGACACCTTGGTAACAACTTGCCAGGTGCAAGGGTTAGACTGTCATTGTTTCATTGTTTTTCCAATCATCTGAAGGAAGGGTGTAAAACAGGGGTCTTTAAACGTGGCCCTTTTACGACTTGTGGACTTCAATTCCCAGAATTCCTCAGCCAGGTATGCTGGCTGAGGAATTCTGGGAGTTGAAGTCCACAAGTCGTAAAAGGGCCATGTTTGAAGATCCCTGGTGGAAAACCTCCCTTCAGGTGATTGTAAACCTAGCTCTGGAGACAGGAAAAATTGTGAAACAGTGGAACTCCAAACATCCTTGCCCCAAAATGGCAGGGAGAAGTAAAAATCCTATAGGATTTTTAACTGTCACCCTTTGATCTCCCAAGCAGCAGCTATATTGCTTTTGCCATTGCAACAGCCAGGGCAAAGAACTGGGGGTAAGCTATTGAAAAGAAACCTGACTTAATGGAAGCCTTCACAGAGAAGAGGAAGGAATGTCCTCTTCTCTGCAAAGTAGCCGATGAAATGAAATGCTCCAGTCCAAAGAGCTCTTGCAGAAAACATAAGAGGAAAATTCTGCCTTCAAACCACAATAGGAAAATACTCTAGATGTTGAATTTTCAATGGAAGGGAGTTGAGCGAAGGCTGGCATAGCTTGTTTCTGGCCTCAAAAAATAAAAAATAAAAATGATTGCCCTCTTGTTAATGGGGCAACCAGATCATAGTGGAAAACCTTTCAGAAAATAAAAATGCCCACCTGCCCAGCATGAAAGACAAACAAAATTGAGGTAATCAGAAACATCATGGCAACTTGGTGGGATGGCAGAAGCCACCGCAGATGTCTTCATTCTGAAATATGTGTCCTTTACCTATGCCACAACCAAATGCCACAGGTCACAAAATCAGTTGGTGTTGGGAAAATATTAATAATTGGGCCAAAATAAAATGTATGGATGAAGTTAATTAGTCTCAATTTTAAATTACCCCCACTATGGCAGCCACTTTTAAGACCAAAATTCCAAGTGTCATTGAACTCAACATTTTCCACCCATCCAACATGATTCCCACCTTTATCATAGGACAGATATGTCAAACTCGCGACGTCACGTGACATTGCGCAACGTATTGGAGCCTTTTCGCCTTTGCCAGCAATGGGGTAGGCGTGGCTTCTGGCTTCTGGCCAGCTGGCTGAGGAATTCTGGGACTTGAAATTCACAAGTCATAAAAGGGCCAAGTTTAAAGACTCCTAATCTTAAGCATGCAACTCACAACTGAAGGAAATGGTTCCAACATAGCACTTTTTAATATATTTTGAGGGTTCATACAGACATTAAGTACTATAATGATTAGAAGAATTGAAAACAAAGAAAAGTCCAAAGCATCAGTGAAATTATAGTATAGGAACTGCCAGAGAGCGGATGACATAATCCATATATAAATTTCTGTTTAATCTTGCCAAATAACAGAAAAGACCATTGACGTTTTTAAATATAAAGCAGTGGTACAAAATATTGTTATATTTGCTGAAAAGTAGACATGAGAAAACATTTTTATCTTGTGAGTCTGTTTGTAATATCTTAGCGGAACCCTTGATAATGTATTGTAATCTAATTTATCATTGCACTACTGGGAAACCTTTTTAAGGCAGTCTTTCTTCTAGAGGGTTCAAATGGCATTGCTATTCTTGACCTTATCAGCAGATTTACATGCCACAAAACCAGAGAAGGTCTTAAAATTCATTTTGTAAGAGTTAGGCAAATATCAAATACATTCTTTTTCTATTGCAGGCCTTTATTGGAGTTTTCCAATGGGCCACAGAGCTTTTAAAATCTTCTCTAAAACTCATCCAAGTTGATGGATACTTTGCCAGTTGCTGAAATGAGTTGCCTATGGGAGGAGAAACCTCCCCCCAGCAATAACTGTTTACCATAATGCATAGTGTCAGAATTGCTGAGTGATCTTGTTACATTTGGAAGAAATGGAAGGTAAAACAGACCAGGAGCAAGTAGAAAACAGAAAATGTTGCAACCAAACAACTGTGAATTGGAGCGACTCTAGTTTGTTCCCACCACAAAATGTGTTTCCAGAGGCCGGTCATCTGAAGGAGTATGGTAGTTCCTCATCAGAGTCACGTTTTATTAAAAAGCACAATCTGTCATGAATTATTCTTTTCATAAAATATGTTAATCTGAAAAGGTACAGCGGGATTCCGTCTCATTTTTGACTACAACAAATTAACATGACTCTCCTCATACAATCCACATTAAGTGGATCTCCTGGTAAATCATAAAACATGCCCAGCTGTATACCCAGTGGCATGAAATTAAGACTGAAATGCTTTCCTGGTATTTATAAGCTGTGTTCTCCTGTGCTGTGTGGACTTTTAAAGAAGTTCAGCAGAAACAAGGCAGCATCACAAAAATGCAGCATATAAGCAACATTATCGAATAAAGTCTTAGAGTGAAGTAAAATCTTTTTTATTCTTTCAGGTTTTTCATATTTCCCAAGCACCGTTGTCTTCTTGAAAGCCTGAAAGAACAGGCTTCTGGTATAAAGCCTAACACACCTCTAACAATTTCTCCTGAGTTTCAATTCCTATTTTCAAAGCCTGATGTGAAAATTAGATGGACGTATTTTTCATAGGATCAAGTCACAGCAGTAGCATAAATCATGGAACCTCAGTCTAGATAATTACCACATGGATATCTATACCACTCTTGTTTCAGTGAAACAGCTACTTGGTTAAGGCTACCAGATTTGGGCTTTGGACAAACTCTGAACAATCACTGAACTTTTTCTTCTCTTTGTTGTCATCAGGATGTTTGCAGCCTCATCGGGTAGCCCCAGTGATAATGTATAGGCTCTCCAACATTGGAAGGCAATGGTTTTGCTGTTATTTTTAATTTATAAAAAATATAAAAGAACTATATGAAGGCTAGCATCACACAGTTTTCTAGTTGCATATCTCATGCGTAATTGGAGCTTCAGCTGCAGATATTAACATCCTTGTTGAAAGGAGGTACAAGATTCTTTTCAATGGAGGAAAATATTTGCAGGAAAATATTTCTAGAAAATATTTGTAGTTTAGAGTTCAAATGAGGGTCTCTCTGAGCTTGGTTATTTTCTAGCACTGATGTTGTTGTTGTTAGCTGTGAAGTCATGTCCGACCCATCGCGACCCTATGGACAATGTTCCTCCAGGCCTTCCTGTCCTCTACCATCTTCTGGAGTCCATTTAAGCTCATGCCTACTGCTTCAGTGACTCCATCCAGCCACCTCATTCTCTGTCGTCCCCTTCTTCTCTTGCCCTCAACCTTTCCCAGCATTAGGCTCTTCTCCAGTGAGTCCTTCCTTCTCATTAGGTGGCCAAAGCATTTGAGTTTTAGCTTCAGGATCTGGCCTTCTAAAAAGCAGTCAGGGTTGATCTCCTCTAGGACTGACTGGTTTAATCGCCTTGCAGTCCAAGGGACTCGCAGGAGTCTTCTCCAGCACCATAGCTCAAAGGCCTCAATTCTTTGACACTTGGCCTTTCTTATGGTCCAACTTTCACTGCCATACATTGCAACTGGGAAGACCATAGCCTTGACTATACGCACCTTTGTTGACAGGGTGATGTCTCTGCTTTCTAGTGTGCTGTCTAGATTTGTCATGGCTTTCCTCCTGAGGAGCAAGCGTCTTTTAATTTCTTGGCTACAGTTTCCATCTGCACTGATGACATTACCTAGTTTGGTAATGAAACATCCCCCAGAAAACAACCAAGCTCAAAGAGCACCAAGGACCTCTCAGAGATTCTTCTTTTTAAACAGTAGGAATGGGACATCATACATTATCCTAGAGATCTTTTGGTTTTCTACAGTTTATTTATTTATTAAATTTCTATGCCACCCATCTGCCCTACAAGGTGACTCTACTTCATTATATGAGGTAGAAAATGTGTATCAGAACCACCATTTCCCTTTCAGGTACCTTCCACCATTGCTACCCTTATTTCAACAGATACCGGGATACTGGGCTTCCTTGCCACAAACACTCCTCTTGACAATGGAGCATCCATTGGAATTCAGAGCCTGGGACACTATGCAATGATTCACTACCACTTTTAAAATGGGAGAGTCATTTTTATTATTAGATTTTTCTCCATGAATCAAGTTTCTTCATGAATATAACTCTGGCTCGTATCAGGAGGAAATATAGTAAGAGCTCTATGGCTACAAATAGAACATATCAGAGATGCGAATGTCTGTAAATAAACTCTATACTTCTAGGAATACATTGTGAGGATTTTTTTTTTTTGGTAGTAATTGAAGTACAGAGTCTTCCAGGCCAGATTAGATTGTTCAATCTGTTGTACTAATTTGGGATAAGCAAAACCTTGTGTTCATTTCCATTTTTATAAAAATCATGTATTTTTAGCAACTACACTTCCATCGCAGCGGAAAATGTTCTTGCAACATGCAATGCTAAAATTTCCTACTCTGAAAAAATTGGCATTTGGACTAACACCATTAAAAGTTTACTCCATTCTTTATTGTATCTTTTAAAACAGTCTTTCAAAGTTGTGTGAAAGATCAGTTGCTAATAATGTATAATTTTTCCACTCACCACATTATTTCCCATTCTTCCTTTACTACTACTACAGATACAACCCGAATTGACTGTAACTTTAGTAAAAGGTTAGATTGATCATTTTTCCAACTTTTGTTATAACTTCGAGTCTGGAGCACCACTATGCTCTTCAGAAAGCAGGAAAAGTGGTTGAAGTTATCCTCCCTGGAACAGTCAAATTCCCTGCTATGTACAGTCACTCTGAATATCACAAAGTAGCCAGAATAAAATCCGTTCAAAAACTGATGAATTCTCTACAAAGGTAGCATTTCTGAGGTCAAAATCGCACTCAGTTGTCAAGCAACTGTACAAATCTTTCTGACACATTTTGCTAGCCTCATCATGGAAACTCATATATGTTTCATTTGCTTTTTTTCCCTTTCTGAAATTACCTGGACAAGTTAATGTTCACAATATGTGGGTCTACTTTATAGCATGTCCACATACAGGGGGGAAAAAATATCTTTTCCTGATCAGTAAATTTCTCAACATTGCCAGGCACCCAATAGAGTTTTGTTGTTTAGATGATCATTTGATCGTTGATTCTATAAAAATATTTGAATTTACAAATTTCATTTCCCCAATCTCTTTCCAGATGACTTTCTATCCTCTGTTAGTATTGATTCCCAGTGATACAGAAATCAGAAAAAATATGCTAAAGTGGGAGTTTGGTGAGTGATTAAAGACTTGTTCTTTCATAGCAAGTCGTGATGAGAACCATACTTTGACCAAGGGCCATTCACTTATCTTACTCTTTGTCTGCTTAGTCCATTGTAAGAATATTGGAGATATTGATCAAGATCTAGCATTGGGGCTGACAATTTTAACCCCTTGTCATCAATCCAAATTTCCTCTCCCCATATCTGGAAGTTATACAGGAAAAAAATCCTTAACTTGCCCTAATTTGACTTTGATCCCTTATGATAACAGCCATAGTAGTGCAGTAAGTTAGAATGCAGTATTTCAGGATAACTCTGCCAACTGCCAGGAGTTCAATCCTGACCAGCTCAAGGTTGACTCAGCCTTCCATCCTTCCGAGATTGGTAAAATGAGGAGTCAGTTTGTTGGGGACAATAGGCTGACTCTGTAAAACCACTTAATAAGGGCTGTAAAGCACTAGCAATGACACTTATATACTCTTAGACTTACGTATGTAAGTCTAAGTGCTTTTTCTAGTGCTATTCCTCCTCTGGCCCAGAGCGGCAGAGTGATTTATAAAGAGGAAACCAGGTATCTTATCAGTTGGGTGACGTGATTGTGTTTCACAATGCTGTAACAGTACTTGAAATGCAGCAACCCAAGGAAAGGACCATATTGTGCAGCATACACATGTAATCAAAAATATAATTCAGAAACACACCATGAATTTTACCAATTAGTTCAGTAAAGACCTTAAGCAAAGCTTTTATGTATGTTATTATTCTAACTAGTCCATACAGAATAACACAATTGTCTATGAGTGAATGACAAAATGGATTGCCAGTGTTATCCAGTGATGTCTGCACCATATGATAAAAGTGTCCCTACACTTTTCATTACTCAAATACATCACCAAACTTCCAAAGAAAAGCAGATGTAGCTAGTCTATATATTTTATTTTATTTTTCCTGATAGAATAATGAGGCAGAGCTACTGAGATGAAGCATCCATAATGTTCTCTGTAATTTTCCATTTCCACTCTTCCTGTTTTTAGTCTTGCTTTTGGGTTCTTAATTATTAAATGTTTAGAATTTTAATATGGGTTATCGGTAATCAGCACACCAAGTGCAACATCCTTCTTAAGTCCTAAGACCTTGAAAGAAAAACCCATTATTGTCTTCTTACGGATTAGGAAAGTGATTCCTAGTCAATAAATAAGGCATCAATTTCTTATTCAGGTTCACTATTTTGTATAGGATTCCATCTTTATTGTTTATACTTAGAATAAACTCATTTTTATACGTGTTTTCTGCAGTATCCAAAGACTGTTTTGAGTGTTAGTATCATAGATCTAAAAATGACACAGGCACATTTCAACTAATGATGTTTAGAACAGTAGACAATAAGGGCAGTGTGATAAGCCAGAGCCTACAAATCAGAACAACAGAGACCATTTAGCGGCCAAGATTAAAGACATAGCACAAAGTCAAATAGGCAGCTAGGACTCAGAAGCAAGCATCTATCATCTTCACAGAAGTTTTAAAATCTAATGGGTATATCTGAAAATAGAAAAAGAGACATCTAATTTGATATGAACTGTATGGGTATCCACCTTGATGTGAAACGAATTAATTTCTTTCCAAATGAGGGAAATTTATATGTAGAGTATGGATTCATCAAATAATTCAGTTGATTATGTATATTTTAAAAATCGGAAGAAAATCTTTAATGTGCAAAAAAAGTAGAGACACCTGACTGCTTAATAATTCTATTAAAGAACATTATGTGATGATTTTTTAAAAAAATCTTTTGATGATGTAATAGGAAAAAGTTAACATTACCCATTAGGAGAAACAAGTAGCAAAATTTTACATTTTATTTTAAATCACAAGTGTTTGTTATGAGTATAACCAATCACTCAAGGATACTCAAATATGCATATTCATCCTTTGTTTCAAACACTTGAGTATATAAAAAAAATATAAATATCAGATCAGTGGTACTTTTTCTTTTCCATAAGAAATAATTTTCATAAGAATGACAGCGTCCAAGGAGCTCACCAATTTCTCCAAAATGTAATCTCATTCATCCAGAAAGCACGTATAATGTAATCTCATCCGTCCATTCAGTTGAGGAAAATTGGGTGGGGCTTTGTTGGAAGTAGAAAGATTCCTTTCTAATAAGTAGTCAGGATAATTCCAGATGGGCTGATCTGGTGCTCCAGAAGAGATAGACCATGAGATACTGACCAAGGAAGCATGGTAAGTTAAGAAATTTCAATGAATTACTAAATATTTTTAAGAATGCTCAATCATTTAGTTTTCCTATGGCTATTTGTGAAAAATTATTTAGCCATATTATATATCTAATATGCGACCTTTCAGTTACTAAATGAAATATTATAAAGGGATTTCCTGGTCAGCGTGCATAGGACTGCAACATATACCATAGTATACATACCTAAAATCCAATTGTGTATTATCCATTCAAAACTGTAGGCAATAATTAAATTTGCTAATTGGATGCTGATAAAACAGTCCTGTACTACAAGTACTAAGTAGCCAACTTTTGCAACACATTAATTGAGAAAAAAATGATTTAATTAAATTCAATGTACAATTTATTTTTTCACAACCAAAGCCCATAGATGCAATAAAATGCACATTAGGCTAACTGTGATGAGAGAAGGGCGGTATATAAATATAATAAAACAAAACAAACAAACAATCACTGTGAATTAAGGATATTTTTGTGATGCAATGAGTTAGGAAACTAAGTGCCAGGTTTCAGCACACTTTGACTTCTAGGCTACAGACTAAAATTGCACAGTTGTGATGTCATAATAATAATAATAATAATAATAATAATAATAATAATAATAATAATAATAATAATAATAATAATAATAATAATAATAATAAT
>JAKJMR010000034.1:7172643-7184679 GCA_024449315.1 Daboia siamensis
ATAATAATAATAATAATAATAATAATAATAATAATAATAATAATAATTTTATTTGTATACCGCCCTTCTCCCGAAGGACTCAGGGTGGTGAACAGGGCAATATATACTAAAATACAAAGATACAAAAATTAAAAAAGATTAAACATAATGCCCAATACAAACCACAATAAATACAGTACATTAAAAGCAATAATAAAACCCAAACCCATCAGGCCAGGCTGGCTTGTTCAAACAAGTAGGTCTTTAAATCACGCCGGAAGGAGCGAAGGTTGGGCGCCATCCGGAGCTCAACAGGTAAGCGGTTCCAACAAGTCTGGCGCACCCACAGAGAAGGCCCTCCCCTTGGGGGTCACCAGACGGCATTCTCTGACCGGTGGCACCCTGAGGAGGCCCTCTCTATGGGAGCGCACTGGGCGGAGGGAAGTTGATGCTGGCCGCAGGTGCTCCCTAAGGTATTCTGGACCCATGCCATGTAGGGCTTTAAAGGTCATTACCAGCACCTTGAATCTCACCCGGAAGACAACTGGAAGCCAATGCAGCTCACGGAGTAAAGGTGTAACATGGGAGTATCGGGAGACTCCCAACACAACTCTCGCGGCTGTATTCTGCACCAGTTGGAGCCTCCGGGTGGTCCTCAAGGGCAGCCCCATGTAGAGAGCGTTGCAGTAGTCTAACCAAGAGGTCACGAGTGCATGAGTGACTGTACGCAAGGCATCCCAGTCCAGATAGGGCCGCAACTGGCGCACCAGGTGAACCTGGGCAAAAAACCCCTAGTCACAGATACTAAATGATCTTCAAAAGAAAGCTGTGAGTCTAGGAGGACTCCCAAGTTGCGAGCCCTATCTACGGGGGGTAATAGCTCACCCCCAATAACAAGAGATGGAATATTCTGAATTTCCCGAGATGCCGATACGCACAGCCACTCAGTCTTGTCAGGGTTGAGCCGAAGCCTGTTCCTCCCCATCCAGACCCAAACCGCCTCCAGGCAATGGGACATCACGTCGAGGGCATCACTGGGGTGGTTTGGGGTCGAAATAAAAAGCTGGGTATCATCAGCATACTTCTTGAGGAGAGGTCTCACCACCGCCTCCTTCAAGACGGCGGGGAAACTACCCTCACTCAAAGATGCAGATATCACCGCCTGGAGCCAGCCTTGTGTCCCCTCCCAAGCCACATCAACCAGCCAGGAGGGGCATGGGTCCAATAAACACGTGGTGGAGCTCAGCCTCCCCATAATCCTGTCCACTTCCTCCAGAGTCACAGGATCGAACTCCTCCCAGATAACATTGACAAGACCACCCATGTCCTGATTGTCAGACTCTGTCCAGTCGGAGTCCAAACCAGTCCGAATCTGAGCGATTTTGTCCGACAGATGTTGGCACTACCCTGCAAGGGTTCCTCCCTCACCTCCTGATTAAGGAGGGAGCTGGTCACCCTAGACAGGGTGGCCGGGCGGTTATCTGCGGACGCGATGAGGGAGGCGAAGTAATTAGACCTCGCCACCCTCATCACTGCAAGATAAGACCTGATACGGGATCTTAGTCGCAATCGGTCGGATTCAGACTGGCTGGACCTCCAACAGCTCTCTAGACCCCGTCTCCAACGCTTCATCTCCCGGAGCTCCACGGAAAACCATGGAGCCCACTGGGATCTTCACCGGGTCAGGGGCCGCAAGGGTACAACTCAGTCAAGTGCCTCCGTGGCTGCCCTTTCCCAGGCCTCCACTAAGGCATCTGCCGAGCTGTGAGCAAAGGAGGCAGGTGGGGGCCCCAGCGCTGCCTGGAACATCTCAGGGTCATTAAGTGCCTAGGGCAGAACCATCTAGTTGGCTCAACAAGCCCACGGTGGGGAGTGGCAAAACGGAAGACCAGCCGCAGGAGATGATGATCGGTCCATGACAGGGGCAAAACAATTGGGGAACCCCCACCAAGATCATTTAACCACCGTCCAGATAGAAAAACCAGATCAAGGGTGTGGCCCCCCACATGAGTCGGTCCCTGAATTACTTGCGTCAGGTCCATGGCCATCATGGAAGCCATGAACTCCCGAGCTAACTCAGATGATCCTCCCAGGTATGGTAGATTGAAGTCACCAAAAACCATAAGTTTGGGGAACTCAATCACCAGCCCCGAGAGGATATTGAGAAGCTCAGGCAGGGCTGCTGCTGTGCGACTAGGTGAAAGGTACACCAGCAGCAAGCCCAACTGCGCCCTAGGACCACATCTCAGGAGGAGGGACTCACACCCGACTATTTGGACAACGGTGGCCTCCTGCGGACATAAGGTCTCCCTAACAACTACCGCCACTCCCCCGCCCCTACTCTGAGCCCAAGGCCGGTGCAGCACCCGGAAACCTGGTGGGCAAAGATCAACCAGAGGAATACCACCCTCTGGGCCCATCCAGGTCTCCGTGATGCAAGCCAGGTCTGCATGCTCACCCTCAACCAGATCCCGGATGAGTGGAGCCTTGTTAGCAACGGACCTGGCATTCAAGTACACCAGCCGGAGCTCAGGTGGCTGCACATCCTCGCTCCCAGAACCTTAGGGCGAAAACAGAGGGTTGGAGCGCCTCACCGCTTGGAGATAGCGGAGACGCACTCCTGAATGTCGATACGGCCCTCTGTTCGTACACCTGCTGCCATTCCCTAACGTCGTGGGAATAGGTAGTCCCACGACCCGCTCCAGAGCTCCGGAGGCAACCAACCCCAGCTCCCCCCCCACGTGATCAATTCCGGACCTGGCCTGAACAACAGTTGGTAGACTCCCTCCCATGTCCAACCAACCACGAAATCCCTCCCCCCTCCCTAACCCCACAAAAAATTTGACTAAAAAAGTAACCAGGGGCCTCTTATTAAATTTATACTGGAGGCCCCTGTCCCTGCCCAGCCATCTCTCAGGGTCCCAACAATCGGGCCCTTCATCAAGAGGCAGAGTGGAGAATGAAGCGGGTCGCACCCAGGATGGGGGGGCACCCCTGAGGGCGAACAAAGCCGTGCTAGAATAACTAAGGCGCATAGTAATTATCAAATAAATCCGGCAAAGAGGCAGACCTAGATCAAAGCAGGAGGATATTAAAACAGAAGGTGGGTGTCCAGACTGCAAACCCAGCTCGACTGCCACTTTTTATATCTTATAAAAAGGCTCTGTGACAAGCACCCTATGCAGAATATGTTTATTTTGTCCCAGGAATTTGAAGCATGACTTAATATCTATAGCATAGAAGTTAGGAAACCTTATCTGTAACTCTTGCCTTTCCCTTCAACCAGCAACTTCACTTTCCACCACCCCTTTTAAAATTGTGATTGCCATCTCAGGCAGTGCTTGCCTTAATCCAATATTTGTCTCATTCCTATCTCTTACATTCAATGTTTGCTTAATTCCCAAGGGTACTTTTCTTTTCTTTTTGGGGGTAATTGTTATATGCTTTGCCTTTCCCTAAAGGCTCATTGTATTTTGCTCTCTTTTCCTTTGCATCAGTAAATGAACGTGTACTGCATGCACGCGAAGATAAGATGTTACCAAACTTTGTAATGACCACAGCAAGGCTGCAAGGGAATTCTGAATTACAACGATGTTGACTTTTCTAGATTCATTCTGCAAATCATTGCTTCAGTTTTGACTTCCATGGAGATTTGAGCTGCAATTCCTTTCCCACTTAAGGCATTGGCAAACATTCCATTAATTTCAATTGATCAGGAATGCATTTTTATCTCAGAAAGTTTTTCAGAGCACAGTGTGTAAACACCAAACGACTAAAATTATAAGTTCTTGAAGAGAACCTCCCCTGCCTGCAAATTTTTCCTCTTCTGTTTATTCATGATTGATTGACTGCACAAACCTATATATATCTAAGTCCCATTGAGGCTTATCAGGTTCACTCATTGATAATATTGGACTTGGATTGCATGCCTTCTCTTATAATTATTATTTCCAGCATATACAGAAAATATCTGCAATTGGACTGATTTCTATATTAAAAGCATTAACAATAGTTATATTCCTGAATTACACACACAACCATTTAGTACAGGAAGTCAGTCATGTCTACTTTATTTAACCTCTCCAAAGATTGATCTCCAGAATTCCTTATTAATCTTCAAAATGGTTAATATCTGATGGGAGATCAGGAAATCTCAGGGTAGTAGGTTAGTCCAGGAAGGTGAGAAAATATTCCAGAAGGCAGCAAAGGCAAAACATTCCCATATTTTTGTCAAGAAAGCTACGTAGATGTGTTTCTATGTAGTCACCAGAAGTCAAATTCAAGTCAAGGGAACTTTTATCTTTAGAAACCATAAAACTAATTCTATTTCTGAAGTAGTGCAATTTTAATGTTACATTTAAAATATTTCTCAGTATAAAAAGAATTAATGCTGAATAATGAATGTCTACAAAAATTGTCCAGCAGGTCACAATGCAACTGCAAGCAAAAATTATCTAGCATGCAAATACCCAACTCTGTTAAACTGTGGTTTTCAAAAGGAAAGGAACAGATTTCTTCTGCTTCGTTTGAATTCATTAGGCAATGTGTTTATTTTTCTCTTTTCACTCAGGCACAATCTCTTGTAATTTCTACAAAGACTAGTGAGCTGTACATTCTTCAACCTGGAAACTCCGACAAAGCAGGGAAATCAAACTGTCTCTTACCCTGGATAAAGGTAAAGGAGAGAAGTAGCACTGCCTATAGATGTCGTGAGGCACGTCATGAATTTGCATGCATAGGCATTCTGAAAATCCTTCTTGGACAAGGATTCTATTTAATTGGCTTTAAGAAGACACTCTTCTCCCACAGTGTCTTATGCAGAGCCATCTGTGCAGGGAATTAACAATCTGGAGAGTCAGCCCTGGAATGTTTACCGCTTCTCTAGGGCTGGACATTATATAGTTGAGTTCCAGCAGTTACACTAACTAGAATGCCAAGTCCATGGGACTAAGCAAATCGGAAAAGAGGAGATGGAGGACTTTGTGACACTGACAGAGCCCAAATTATGCTAGCAACAAAACAAAACCAAGAGCCAAGTGCCCAAATCTCAATGTGCATGGCAAGCTCTTCAATACACAAGACATAAGCCAGGACAATTGTGCCATCTCTATTTAAATAGTTATTGTAACTTATTTTTAAGTATGCCTGTGTGCATAAATGAAAGCATGCAGACATTTTGAATACCTTCAGGAGAATACTCAAGGGTGGATAATCATCAGATTAAAAAATTAACAGCATTAGAACTCAATTATGAATAAAATCAGTAAACTCACAAGCCACAGATCTTGGGACAGTTGTTGCAGTGGCCATGAGCCATTCGTGAAGGTCTAATGAAGCATATGGGACTTAGTGCGGTGTCTAAATGTCAATGGAATTGGAAGAGGGTGTACCACATTTTTATACAATTCTAAGAACCAAACCAAATACAGATGTTTTCCTCCATTTTTGGGTCTTCTTTTCTTTTCTCATTCTCTTCCCAATCCCAGGCACATAAACAGAAATTTGCAATTATGCCTATGCACTTGTAACACTGGCTCACATTTTGTCTCAAATCATATGGATTCTCTCTGTGTGTATGTCAAACATGGACAAAATGCCCAATAACATGATATGAGCAGTGGTGGCACAGTGGTTAGGATGCAATATTGCAGGGAAACTCTGTCTACAGTCTATAGTTCAATCCTGACTGGCTCAAGGTTGGCTCAGCCTTCCGTCCTTCTGAGGTGAGTAAAATGAGGACTCAGATTGATGGGGCCAATAGGCTGACTCTGTAAATTTAGAGAAGACTGTAAAAGCACTATGAAGCGGTATATAAGTCCAACTGCTATGCTATTGCTATACACTTGCCATATAAAATGCCATATACTATATATGCAGAACTTCATTTTCAGATTCTAGCCTTTGAAATAAAAGGATAAAAAGAAAATTTCTATTTTACTCTCCCTCTCAGAGACTGAGATATCTACTTTGGGTTGGTATCTGGAGTTCACCTTAAATGGAAGAGCCCAATGATTCTGGGTGAATCAAGCAGTTTTCATGAATGGGATCGGAAATGATCTAATTGGGAACAATATACTTCAAAGCTATACTTTGGGGGAATATATTTGCACATTCCAATTCTTTATCATTTTGCTGTTTTTCTGTTTTTCTCTAGAGCAGAGAAATTATCATATGGCTGCTGGTTCTCTACAGAATCTCCCCAGCAGACATCAAAAGAATAATAAAAAGATAATTTAGTAGCATTCATTCAGATAATCCATCTTGAATAGATTTTGAACTATCTGCATATACCTAATTAAGATTCACTAAAGCATCTGTGGTAGATGTTACTGTATACTTCAGAGTAGAGTGCAAAGAGACAGAAAAGGGGTTTCCAGGGGTTTCATCAAGAAACCTCAATAGTAGCAAAATAATCTTCAAAAGAAAAAACAAAGCCCATCTGTTAAGTCATGAATAAAATAAACTAGAATGATTATGAATGATTTGCAACACTGGTCAAAATGAACAGTTTTGAAGAATGGTATCTCCAGGAAATACTTTTATATCAAAGATAATCCATTTTTTAGACACGGTCATTTATTTTAAGCATACAAAATTCCCTGCCACTGCTATCATCCCACAGTGGTTGAAAATATATAACTATTGTTGTTTTGGGATCATAATATTTGTAGAGGGAGACAGACAGAGACTCTTCACTTGCATTTATGTGTGAGAAAATATGCCTGTAGGTAGACAGACAGGCCGACAGGCCCACATAAATGGATTGCCAGAAACATGGAAGACTACTTTTCATACAGTTTTGTCATATAAGAGCCAGTTTGGTATAAGAGTTAAGGTACTGACCTAGAAACCAGGAGATTGTGAGTTCTAATTCAGCTTTAGGCATGAAAGCAGACTTTGGGCCAGTCACTCTCTCTTAGTTCAACCCACCTCACAGGGTTTTTGCGGGGATAATAGGAGGGTTGAAAATATATTGGTTAAGAAAGCCAGACATGTAAATGTGTACATTTGTTAAGTAAATGAAAAAAATAAATGATTTTTCCCCTAGGTTACTGTCTTTGTGTAGTATCAAGGCTTGGCTCTCACATTTTCTTTCAGATAAATGATTTTGTTGTTGCTGTTGTTGTTGTTGATGATGATGATATTTTTACACTCCATAGTCAAGAACTGATTTTTGCTGGTTTATTATAAAGAAAGAAAAGACAAAACAAAACAAAATCCTAGTACAATAACATTCCAAAGTGACAAAAATCGATAATACAACATTGCTTTCTTTTACAAAAATAAATAAATAAATTGTTAAGTAAATCAAAGTAATCCACTTGGAAGCTGATTTGGACCTGCAATTTCAGCTTTGTGTGTGGCACAAAGTTATGGACATCTTCACATTATAAACCATACATTGGTTTATGTTTAAATAATTCATTAGTAGGGATCACGGTGTATAATTCTATTAAGAGAGAAGCCTCCCACCAATTCTTCTATTTATAATTTCAGAAATAAAGGATAATTCATAATCTTTGCCACATGTTTGTGTAATATCCCAAACTTTACTACCTGCTTTAAATGTTCGTATTTATTAGCTTTAACTTAAAATTTGGGCTAAAACTTTTCTTTCTGAAATACAGGATCATAAAAAAAAAATCTTTTTCATATTATCTCTACTGGAACTCCCACTAACCATGCTAAGAAAGGACAAATCATCTACCATTTAAAGGCATTTCCTAAACAAAACTAAATATGCTGTAATATTATTTTAACCCCCCCCCCTTTTCCAAAACTAATCAAAGTCCCACCAATGAGATGGAATTCTGACAGCTTTCTATATTGTTTTAATTAAGTACCCTATAATTTAAACCAGTGAACCATAAGAACCTAATGCTTATCACTGAAGCCCTGGGAGAACTTTTGAAATATGCATATAATTCTGCCTGCAAGGTAATTGAGGGATATTTGGGAATGGTGGGGGTAATTAAAGGTTATGCTGGAGAGTAATAGGAATAGTACTTGTGCATGGCTAGTGTTAGCAACTGTGCAAAATCTCTCCAGGAAACCGATTTGGGTTCCACACACGGCCCTGCCTTCTGTCATGTTCAGAGGCTTGTCACTTCTGTTCAGCAGAATGGCTAGAAAGCCGTTTTCACAGCACAGTCTGCTATTCCAGGTCAAAACAATGCCACCCTGAAGGAATGGTACCAGAAAATAATGGATTTCTTTGCATCAAGAGACAACAAAAATATTTGGCTTTTATGGATCTATGAAGGCAGTGGCCCTGCTATCTGATGCTGGCACAAGAACTATGGTCCAAGTTTTCTTTAATCCTCTAATTATAGAAAATAAAGGTTTGGGTATTCACCAACACATGGAAATCAAGCTTGCTTTATAATACTGTTGGGGTTAAATTCTTAGATTTCCAGTTATTAAATGGACTGAGTGCTCCAAAGGCCTGGATACCTCAGTGCTGGTCAGTCAGTTTCGATTTTCTGGTAGAGGTAGTCCTTGATTGACAACCATTTGTTCAGTTACCATTCAAAATTACAACAGCACTGAAAAAAGTGACTTATAACCAGTTTTCACACTTACGGCCATTGCTGCATCCCCATGGTCACATGATCAAAATTTGGTTGCTTGGCAATGGGCATGTATTTATGACATTTGCACTGACCCCGGGGTCCTGTAATCACCATTTGTAACCTTTCCAACCGGTGTCTGGCAAGCCAGATTCACTGAATGACCACATGATTCCCTTTACGAACTGCAGTGATTCACTTAAAAACTGTGGCAAAAAGGTCACAAAACAGTCGTAAAGTTCACTTAACAACTGCCTTGCTTAACAATGGGGATTTTGGGCTCAAATGTGATCATAAGTCAAGGACTACCTGTACTTAGAACGGATACCCAGCCTATGGTAAATAAACATTTCAGCCATTTATGGTGATTCTGAAAAGGGAGAAAAAAGGAGAGTCAGGAAAGTTGGCATGGAATTGCTATTCACTTCACTTCCTTAAAATATATCTTTCATCTATCACTTTAGGGAAAATATTTGTGCTATGTACCAAGAGGAGGGGGGAGGTGTAAAATCTCCTCTAACAGTGATGGGGGTGTGTGGGCTGACTGTAACTGCCAGAGTGTGTGCAGAGAGATTCTGTGTGAAAAGTGGGAGATTATGTGCTCACACACTAATGGGCAGTGAACTAGACACAGGCTCATTTTTCACATCATGTCATCTCTAAGGTTTGAATAAAAAGTAATGGCCAAAATGAGCCTGGATCTATCTCAGACATTATCATTTGCCTCCTCAGTTTTATTTGTGTTGACTTGTACAGTCTAAAAAGATGACAGTCTTTGGGCCTCTGGATCAGTCAGAGTGATAATACACAGCACATTACACTGTCGGTGACAGGCCCTGTTCTCCTGGCTGGCATATGAAAGGAACACATCTCCTTCCGTCATTTCAAATGCTATAAACTGACAGAATAAAGAACCTTGCAGTGGGGACATCACAAACCCTGTCTGTTATGATTTTATGAGATAAACTGCAGTTTCTAGGGTATCTTGTTCAGGAAATTAGTGTCATTCAAACTTTAGCGTATGGATGAATGTGGGTGGGGGAGGGGTTTAAAAAGATAAATAGTAGGATTGTGAAATGTAGCTCTTGCCTGCTTCCTGCTGCCATGCAAACAGGACTCTGAGGAAAGCTGGGAATGACTAACCGAGGCACAACCGAATGCTTATGTGTGAGCACTGGTGAAAAACATGCTCTTAGATAAATACTGGAGGCCAACGGAAGTGGATCGAGACTTTTTTTTAATGTACATTTTTGGTAGACTTAAAAAAAAATACTCTTTTTCAGTCTGTTTGGGGAACATTATGTCCAAAAGTGAAAAGTCTTCGTAGCCCATCACATGACCAATACACTCTATTATACTAATCCACATCTATTCTGAAAACAGTGTTGCTTTGGATAATAGGATGGGTGGCCTATACATTAAATAAATAAACAAACGTAACTCAGTTACCTGCTATATACCAAATGGAGGAATTTCTTATGTTTGACTAGGACATTCTTCTAGCACAGGGGTTCTCAGCCTGTGGTCCATGGACCCCTGGGGAGCTGCAATGTCATCGTAGGGGGTTCACGAAGGCATGAAGAGACGTTATGTTTTAAATCTTGAATTAAGTCTTGGTGGTCCATGCCTGCAGACTGTGGCCACAAAAAGTATTTGAAGGGGGTCCATGGTGAAGAAAAAGTTAAGAACCACTGTCCATTGCCTTCACTTTCAGATAAATAGATTATGCTAAACTGAACAGAGAAAGAATGGTTTGTTTTTCTAAATACAAATTTGGAATGATCTGTTGTTGTTGTTGTTGTTGTTTTCTGAGTGGTGATATGGCAGAAACAACCATACTGATATGCAGGACATTATGACTGAAAGGGAAAAGTAGCTGTTTATTTATTTATCAAATGTATATGGCTGCCCATTTCACAGAAAACAACTTAGGGTGGCATACAGCAATCCAATAAAACAGAAGAAATATAAAACAGTCATTATCTAAAATCATCACTATGTAATAATGATATAAAAAAACATTGAAAAATATAAAAGCAGAACTAAAAGATTAGTAATGACATAATAAGACACAGTATATTAATGACAGTGTACTGAAACAAGCTAGAATAATTAATCTACATTTATGCTTAGTTTCTTTCTCTAACAGCATCTCTATGCTACGGATGGCCATCTAGCCTGGGATTTCCAGCCTCTAAGACCAATCAACAATGACAAAATTCATTTTACTATACCCCTTTTTAAAGGATGTTTAGAATGTTGATTATAGGGAGTATTATTTTCAATTTTAGGGGTATTTGATAAATGTTTGTAGGGTGTTTTAGGGACTAAAATGCCAAAAGGCCCAGCTACTATGGCAGTATCAAGTTGTCATGGTCCCTGTGACCCCTCAGACAGACTGCAAAAACAAAGCTGTACATTTCTGCAAATAAGCCTCATTATCCCCTAGGGAATAGTAGGGAAAAGCACTAGGCCACTCAGGTATGAATTAAATCATATCCCTGTTGAATATACAGTAGAGGTGACAAATAGATTTAAGGAATTAGATCTGATAGACAGAGTGCCTGAAGAACTATGGACAGAGGTTCGCGACATTGTACAACAGGTAGCAACCAAAACCATCCCAAAGAAAAAGAAATGCAAGAAAGCAAAATGGCTGTCTGAGGAAGCTTTGCAAATAGCTGAGGAAAGGAGGGAAGTGAAAGGCAAGGGAGAAAAAGAAAGATACGCCCAATTGAATGCAGAATTCCAGAGAATAGCTAGAAGAGATAAGAATGCCTTCTTAAATGAACAGTGCAAAGAAATAGAAGAAAACAATAGAATAGGGAGGACCAGAGATCTTTTCAAGAAAATTGGAGAGATGAAGGGAACGTTTAATGCAAAAATGGGCATGATAAAGGACCAATATGGCAGGGACCTAACAGAGGCAGAAGAGATTAAGAAGAGGTGGCAAAATTACACAGAAGAACTATACAAGAATGAGCTTAATGTCCCTGATAATCACAATGAGGTGGTCACTGACCTCAAGCCAGACATCCTAGAATGTGAAGTGGGCCTTAGGAAAGCTGAGCAACAACAAAGCTAGTGGAGGTGACAGTATTCCAGCTGAGCTATTCAAAATCTTAAAAGGGCTACATACAATTTGTCAGCAAATCTGGAAAACTCAACAGTGGCCACAGGATTGGAAAAGATCAGTTTACATTCCAATTCCAAAGAAAGGCAGTGCCAAAGAATGTTCAAACTATCGCACCATTGCACTCATTTCTCATGCTAGTAAAGTCATGCTTAAAATCCTACAAGCTAAACTTCAGCAGTATGTGGATTGAGAACTACCAGAAGTACAGGCAGGATTTCGAAGAGGCAGAGGAACTAGAGATCAAATTGCCAACATACACTGGATCATGGAGAAAGGTAGGGAGTTCCAGAAAAACATCTACTTCTGCTTCATTGACTATGCTAAAGCCTTTGATTGTGTGGATCATAACAA
>JAKJMR010000034.1:7194997-7214945 GCA_024449315.1 Daboia siamensis
TATATATATATATATATATATGTGGTATTTATAATTTACTAATAATACAGAACCTATTGAATACTCTGTTTCATCGCCACAGTGACAAA
The DNA here is from genome assembly GCA_024449315.1 of Daboia siamensis. NCBI lineage: Eukaryota > Metazoa > Chordata > Lepidosauria > Squamata > Viperidae > Daboia > Daboia siamensis. Next base: position 7,195,087 of record JAKJMR010000034.1, read on the forward strand.
GCTGTCAATATCCTGCTGCGAAAAATATTCAGGTTAAATGAAACTGGTCCCAAATGGAGTGTACTATTATCTGTTTTATCTTCTTATCAGCTTGGCATGTATGCTTCCAAGGTAAACATGAGACTGAGCAGTTGGTAAATTTGGATTCTGAATCCTGACAGTGTTATTTCCAGAGTATAACATCTTAATCAAATTTTAAAATAAAATACCCCGGCCCTGAGCTCCTTTGTGAACCCCAAAATTATATAACACACATGTTTTTATGCTTTGTCAATTACATTTGAAATAGGGACTGTTTGTTTCAGCCCTTCTAAAAATGAGACGAGGATGAGAAAACAACCTATTTCCTTATTAGGTTCAGGAGTCAAAGGACTGAGCCAGGTGCCGCAGGCTTCAAGAGCATCGAAGATTAAGACATATATTGGATTCATGATGGAGGGCACAAAGTTCATTTTCAAAATAAAACAGAATTTTATTCATATTCCTTTTAAAATTCAGATTGCCATTTGCCAGCTGACCTGTGACATGGCAGCAGTGTATTACATTTTCAATGAGCAGCCTGTCTGGAGCGGGGAAAGAAAGAGAGAACTGCTTCCTGCCCTTCCCCTCCCCTTCCAGGCAGATATTGTTCTCAGAATTTTAGATGGAGCAAACAGGCTCCAGTAATATATTTATTTTTAATAAGAGGAAATGTAGAATAGCATAGCCCGTGGTTTTATGCAAAGGGAGAGTCCTCTTTCCCTTTTTATTTTATTTTTTCTGCTAAAGCTCAACAAAATGCATCAGGGACCAAAATATATTGAGATGAAAAATAAAACAAGAATGTAACTCTCTCCTTCTACAAAAGCAGCCTTCCAAAAATGAGGCAGGGAGAGGGAGGGGCAAGAGAAAAGACCCTTTTAAACAAGTTTTGGTAAAGTGTGAGCCAAGCCAAGATTTTATATAGTGACGAGCTAGATTTATCCAGCTTGCCATCTGTCAAAATTATATTACAAAAGGCACATATGCACAGATACAAGACTACTGATTTTCATATATATTAAAATCGGCAACTACTGCAGGATATGAAATCTGGCAAACTGTTAAGCCAAAAGGCTTATATTTCAAACTTTGGGGAGCAGAGCTCTCATTCTGCTTTGCATCTGACACACAAGCACCTCCACAAAATTACAGGTAACGGGTTCCCCTCCCACTTTGCATGAGGTTTCATGAATTCAAACACACACTGAAGAGAACTGCCCAAATAATAATAATATTAATACTCAGAATATATGAGGCAAAAAACCCCCCACACATGCTTTGCACTGGATTTAAGACACTCCACATTAACTGCATTAATATTCACACAAAGAACTCCCCATCGCTTTTTAGACAGAGGGATGTGCACGAATGAAGTGGTAACATTCCAACATGCTAACGGATGCACTCTAGGCATGCAGAAGTTTCAAAGACAAGACTTGTGGCTTGAGTGTCACAGGCGACATCTGATAGAGTCCTTGAGGATTAGATGGCCAAGTCAAAAGCAGAATTATTCGATACATTCTTGTAGAAGGTGCACCCATACTCATCTCAAGTACCATTTTAAAAAGGTAAAGGTTCCCCCACACATGCATGCTAGTCGTTTCCAACTCTAGGGGCCGGTGCTCATCTCCGTTTCAAAGCCGAAGAGCCAGCGCTTGTCCAAGGACGTCTCCGTGGTCATGTGGCTGGCATGACTAAATGCCAAAGGCGCATGGAACGCTGTTACCTTCCCACCGCAGTGGTCCCTATTTTTCTACTTGCATTTTTAAGTGCTTTCGATCTGCTAGGTTAGCAGAAGCTGGGACGAGTAACAGGCGCTCACTCTGCTACGCGGCACTCGGGATTCAACCCGCCAAACTGCTGACCATCTGATCGACAAGGTCAGCGTCCTAACTCACTGAGCCACCGCGTCCCTCTATCTACCATTTTACAGCTATACAAATAACATTTGGGAGACCTGTGGTCCACCTAGCTTACACATCCTGCAAGAAATATCCCATCAACATATATGATTAATCACACGTCAACAGAACCATCCACAACTTCCCATCCAGTCCAGTCACTTTCTACTTCTTCTAGGCATTTTCCATGATGGAAAGCAGCTTCCAGTTAAGCAGCAATGCCCTTTGGGTTTTTTTGTTTTGTTTTGTTTTTTGTTCAAGCAAAGCTGGCTACATCCAGTCTGGTATCACAGTACTGTATTTCTGCTGGCTAAGGTGGACATTCTGAGATGAGAGATGGGTGTCAGAGGGCTCCACCATAAATTTATCTCCATAGGAATTGAAACCAGCACCGAGGAGCTTTTGAAGAATCAAAGACGAGCCTTGGATAAACAAGTGCAGATACGCGAAACCCTCATGGTGAAAATTAGCTGTTCAGAATCCAGCAGCCAAGTCTTCTAAGAGATCCAGGGTTCACAACGTGCAGATCTTCCTCCTGCTCTTAAATAGCAACAGGCTCCTTGTTGCCCATTTCTCAATCTTGAATGCACTGTGGTTGGAGAACAAGCTGGTCTCGGCTCTCTGTTTCCTGCCATGGCACCTTCAACCTTCAAATCACCTCCCTCTCTACTTTCTCCTTCTCCTCCTTAGATCATGAGAAGTCAGCAGCTCCTTCCTCTTGCCATGGGAAAATTGGAAGGGCTTCCATTACTCTTTCTGTTTCCATCTGTTTGCCAACGGGAGCTAACTGTTTCCCTCTACTCCTCCTTCCTTCTCCTCAGACATCCCAAGAGGATGGAAAGGTCCATTACTTCTTTGGCGGAGGTTGGAAAGCCTTTCCTGGCTATGGGGAAAATTTCTGCCTCTTCAGTACTGTATCTTCATCAGCAGTTCTTCCTTATCTAAAACTCTCCCCCTCGGCTTCATGTGGGCATTTTCTGCACTCCCAGTCGTATAATTACCTGTTTCCTATCTACACAGTCCCTCCTCCCTCGTCAGACTCAGAAACAAAAATCGACACTGAGGCCAGAGAGTGAAGCCAGGCTGGGGATATCAAGAAATATAAAACAGGAATATAATTCTGCTGTTTCCCATTATCTATTCATACCAGAGTGGACCTACCAAGGAATCAGATGATCCAGGCTACCCATTTGAAGCACAAAATATACTCTACCTTGAATTCTTTCTTCCCTCTACTAAGGTGGGGTAGAGAGAGGGGGCAGAAGCCAATGGGGCAAATCCAAGAATATATGCAAGGATCCAACCGAGTTGGCATCCAGATTATTACATGGTTATTTAGATGGGAAAATCTGATAGAAAACTAGACTTGTTTCTTCCAGAATCTTACAAAGTGAGTTTTCCTCCAACATTACAGTTTTGGTTTTAGAAGAACCCAATATACATGTCTTTGCATTGTTTTATGGTGCTTCAGCTTTCTTTTATTTTGGATTATTTTTCATATATTTATATAGTTACGGGGATGAGATTCACATTGTTTCTTATAAACTGTTACAGCTAGTCCTCGACTTACGACCACAATTGAGCCCAAAATTTATGTTGCTAAATGAGAAATTTGTTTAGGGAGTTTTGCCCCATTTTACGACTTTGCTTGTCACGTTTGTTAATTGAATCACCATAGTTGTTAAATTAATAACACGGTTGTTAAGCGAACCTGATTTCCCCATTGACTTTGCCTGTCAGAAGGTCGCAAAAGTTGATCACAGGACCCCAGGTATACTGCAACCGTCATAAATGTGAGTCAGTTCCCAAGTATCCAAATATAAATCATGCGACCATGGGGATGCTACAATGGTCATAATTGTGAAAAATGGCCATAAGTCACTTTTTTCAGTGCCATTGCAACTTTGAATGGTCACTAAATGAACTGTTGTAATTTGAGGAGTACCTGTATTAGCTGCCCAGAGCTATGTATAAAGATGATGGCAATTTGTATTTTTTAAATAAAATCTATACATGCATAAATGCATACCGTATATCATAGGTGAAAGTAAAGTCCTTTGGGCAGAGGATGGAAGTAGGAGAGGGCTTGTAACTAAAGAATGACTCTAACTTACATGGTAAATCATCTGCCCGGTTATTCTGCAAGCTGGTGGTATAGAATGGAGTATAGTAGTTGTAGAAAGACAAAATCAGAACCGCAGTGTGATGGGCTGTGAGAAATCCTCAAATGTTTGAGGTTCTTTTCGGCCATTTCAGAGTCTGAGAGAGCATCCTTTCCCTTCAAAGTAAATGGCTCCAATGTTGAAAAGCTTCTTTGATGGTTAAAAGCTCCTAATTAAACACATCCCTTTGGTTCAGCCAATTATCTGGGGGAAAAAGGCACGGGAAAGGAGCTGTCCTCACACTCTGTAAAAGGACAGCTCCCAAAGATGAAACTAGAAGGTTCAGTCTGGATAATAAAAAGGCAGGTAGGAAGTGAAAAGAAGAGATGGGTAAAAATGTAAAGGTCTGCCTGAGGAAGAGAAAAACTTGGCAGCAGCAGAATCTTACCAAAATAAACATTCTCATCATTTCTTGATGAATTGGGTGAAAAGTGCCTGGAGCTCAGAAGCCCCACAGGGAGTCCTAGATGTACGTCCACAATTGAGTGCAAAATTTCTGTTGTTAAGCAAATTTGTCTGCTGTTAAATGAGTTTTGCCCCATTTTACGACCTTTCTTGCCCCAGCTGTTAAGTGAATCACTGCAGTTGTTAAGTTAGTAACACAATCATTAAGTGACTCTGGCTTCCCCATTGAGTTTGCTTGTCCGAAGGTTGCAAAAGGGGATCACATGACCCCGGGGGACACTGCAACCTTCATAAATGCAGGCCAGTTGTCAAGTGTCTGAATGTGGATGACATGACCCTGGGGATTCTGCAGTGGTCGTAACTAAGAAAAATGATCATACATTTTTTTGTTTTTTCCACCCAGTGAATGGTTGTAAGTCGGGAACTATCTGTATTGTGAGATGATAAGGAGTAAATGAAGTTGTTTCGGAAGTTGTCCTCTGTAACCTCCATCAGTTGGGATAGTGCTATATTGCAGTAATCTCAGCTCCAGAAACAAATGTTACAATAATGAAACTGATAGAGAGGGCAGACTCTATGCATCCTTCCTTCGAATCCTATTAGCATGGTCAGCATACTCAAGAGGAAAGAGAGGGAAATTCCTATGGGGTGGGAGAATAGAGAGTGAGTAGGGGAAAGGTGAATGCAGTGGAGGAGACGGGCTCTAAGGCATTGCAGATGGTCAGTTTTGCATTCCTGACAGTAAAATGCAGTGTTTCCTGGTTATGCACTTAAAGCCAGTCCATTCTCTAACAACAACAAACTCTTATGGGAAGTCAAATGCACCTGTGAGACTTCCAGTTTGCCATCGTGGCCACCGCGGACACTGGATGGCAAGCTCTGTCTTCTGTGTTCGGTTTCGCTCCGCTGGGGGAACCTGGAAAGGGTTGAAAGTCACCCTGTAGTGTTGACGAGCAAGGAGGGACCCCCGCTTGATTGTGGGAGGATGGCAACCCTTACGCTCTATCTGGGGCAGCCCACCAAACCAGCGGAGGAAAGATAGGCCATAGTAATATGGCCCATCACTAGGCTGCAGACAGCCGAAGTCAAATTTACCACCAAGCACTTCAAAAGCAACGTGGATGAACTGGGTGAGATCTGATCTTCTCTTTACCCTAAGTACTTTCCTTTCCTGTAAAAGCTGCCTAAAGTATCTTTCCTCCTGTGAGGAGAGAGAGAAGGGAATTTCTATCCCACCCTCTAAGAATAGCGGTGACTGACTACCCAGGGGAATTAAAGCATTAAAAGAACAACTTCAATCTAATTGGATTTATATGTTCCTGAAACTTGAGGACCAAAATTTTTCCTATTTTTTGTCACGACATCCTCAGCGATGAAACACGAACACAACGAAGGTACGGGTGACAAGGTTTATTTCTCCAACTCACAAAACAAACCGTGGAAAAGGTCAGCGTTGACAGCGTCCTGCCTCAATGCTTCCTTTATCGTGTAGCACCGCCCAAACCCCACCTGTCAGAGCAAACCGGCATCCGCCCATTTCCCCATAAAGACCCCACCCATCACCGTGCACACCCACCACCCATTGCGTGTGTTGCCGCGTCCTGCCGGGCCGTCCTCCAGATAAGTCCCGTCCTTCCCCTTCTCCATGTCCCCCTGGCCCTCCTGTTCTTGCAGCCGTGCTTTCCCCCCTTGGTCCAGCCGAACACCCGGCCGACGAGAGAGGCGGCACAGGCATGGCCACCATCCAGTCTGTGCTAGTCCTTCCGGCTGCTTCTCTCTCGCTCTCCACTCGCCCTGGCTCCGGCTGCATAGGACCACTTGCGGGGCGCTCTACTGTTCGTGTGGCCACCGGCTGGCGCTGTGTCCAGACATCCATGCCAACCATTTGGCAGACGGTAGTCCTTTACAGGGGATGAAGTGTGCCTGTCTAGAGAAGAGGTCGACGACCGTCCAGATCACCATGTGGCCCCTGCTTTCTGGCAACCCGACGATAAAGTCCATAGCAACATCTTGCCATGGCCGTTCAGGGTTCAATACCGCCTGTAACAGTCCTAACGGCTTCCCAACACAGGGTTTTGCTGTGGCACACACGTGACAGCTCCAGACGTGTTGTTCCACGTCTGTCTTCATGCACGGCCACCAGAATTGGCGCCGCGCCAAGTGTAGGGTTTTGAGGAAGCCGAAATGGCCGGCCTGTTTGGCATCGCGACACCGTTGTAAAATGGCAGAGTGAAGAGCACGGGGCACATATAGCCTATCCTCGTGCCAGGCCAAGCCATCGCGCATGGTGAGAAGGCCGGGGTGCTCCTTCAGCCAGGCGTCCGTAGCAGAGCATCACTCATGGCACGGGACAGATCGTCCCCCACCCTGCAGACCACCTGGTTCCCGGCCGTAGATCCACCTGGCAGGATGAGCTCTTGCACCACTGCTTCCCGTTTGGTGTTGTACTGCGGAAGCCTTGAGAGCACGTCGGCAAGAAAGTTCCATCCCCCCGGCATGTATTTTAGAACAAAGCTAAACCGCTGGAAAAAGAGAGCCCACCTGATGTGTTTAGGCGCCAGCTTTCTTGGTGACTGTAGGACCTCTAGGTTTTTATGGTCCTTCCAGACCTCGAAGGGGTGGGCGGCCCCCTCCAATAGATGGCGCCACGTCTCCAGGGCCGTGCGCATGGCGAACACCTCTTTTTCCCAAATCGCCCATGCATGCTCTGCAGACAACAGCTTCTTGGATGAGTAGGCACACGGTTGGAGTGCGCCCTCCATGTTTCATTGCAACAATACAGCCCCTACCGCGACGTCATTGGCGTTGACCTGGACCATGTATGGTAGGTTCGGATTGGGGTGCGCCAACACCGGTTCTTTAGAGAACAAGGCTTTCAGGGACTCGAACGCCTGTTGGCACGTGGTGGGAGCGCCCCCCTTTTATTGGAGATTTTTGCTTTTATCTACAAAAATAAAATAAAATTAGAAAAAGGATTATAAAAATTTTGGACTTAAAAAACCTTAAACAGCATCAGTGATATCTTGTGGTGACGTTTGGTATTACAACTTGCTATTTCCTAAAAGAGACTTGGCTCAAAGCCCAGACCTTAGATAAGACTCTTCTGAGCTTGGCACAACCTGTGAGAAACTCAGCTGTAAGAGAACAGCAGGGTGGCATAACTGGCCTACTTGAACTGTGAATGTAAACCTTTACTGACTTTCAGAGTTTATGTGGGGATCTGCCTTCCTATCTCTTTATTTGAGGAATATTGCTTACTCTATGAGATGATGAAACACCTTGAACTATAAAATCTTGCTTGAAAAATGATTTCTACTATAAAGACTATTTATAAACATGTGAAAGAGATGGATGAAGACCAGGAAAAGATCCTTTCCATGTTGAAAGCAATATATGAAACCATTCTTTCAGCTTGTGATAAAATAAGACCAGCATAAAAGATCAAGACACCATCTTAGATACACAAACCCAAACTTTGACTACAACCAAAGAACTAACAATGCAGAAGATAACAGAAGAAGTGGAACAATCAAATATTAAGAGACAGGACTCAATTGACAAACAAATACAGTTAATGGAAAATCCAGAAAAGGAAGTGACAACACTGAAAATGGAAAAGACTTTCTATATAAATCAGAAGAAATTTAAGAAAGAAGAACAGATTGAATAGAAGATATACATATCAGGGCAATCATAGGGAATTAGAATAATAGGGAGACAACTTAATGAATACAAATGGGCTAGTTATTCCAAAAAAATGGCAATTAAATGGTGTCCTTTATTTCAAATAACATATATAATAATAGAGGGATATCTATTTCATGATTTAAAAACATGATATGGAAGCCTAGTTGGCAAGGAAGAAAGCCAGAATAAGATTGAAGAAAATTGGGGTTTTGATTTATTAGAGAGGATTTCATATTATTAATTAGACGGTTAAAGAGAGAAGTTGAGGTAAGGGGAATTCTGGTCATTAGATTTAAAATATTTGGAAATTAGTTGAAAATAAGTATTTTATCTGTTTAATATTTAAAAATTAAATCTAAAATAAAAAATTGTTATGAATATGTTTGATTTATTGATTAACCCAGGTAATATATATAATGGTTTTGATTTATTAAAAGGGATATTGTACTGTTAAGTATATGATTTAATATGGCGGGAAATAGATAATTTTTAGGAAATAGAACAAGATTATAATCAAATAGATAAAATGTGTGTTTTGGATATTAGATTTTGTTATGAATTTTGATAAGGGAAATCTTGGTTACCCAAAGCCTGAAAATTATAAATACTAAAGGTTAAATTGGAATATTGATGGGAAACTAAAACTTGGGGAAAAAATAATAACAGGATATGGATTATTTATGAAGATTGAATGAAAATTGCCCATGGATGCTGCATCTACGAAGGGCTGCATGTTGTCTTGCAGTTAGTTGGGACCTACTGCCTAAGAAAATTTGAAAAAGCATTTCATTCCATATTTTTTTTTACCTTGGCTTATAAGGAGAGACTAGAAAATTACTTGTCTGAGACAGTATAGGTTTTCCTGCTTGAGCAGGGGGCCGGACTAGAAAACCTCCAAGGTCCCTTCCAGCTCTATTCTATTCTATTCTATTCTATTCTATTCTATTCTATTCTATTCTATTCTATTCTATTCTATTCTACTCTACTCTACTCTACTTTACTCTACTCTATTATGATATTCTAAAACAGACATGTCAAACACAAGGCTCGGGGGCCAGATCCGGCCCGCGAAGTGGTTTCATGCGGCCCACAAAACCATCCTGGAAACAGTGAGGGAACGGCCCCCACTGCCTTGGCCCAGGCCCAGAGACCCTCCTTCTACCAGAGACCCTCAGATCTGTCCCACTCCTGCCCAGGCCCCCATAGGCACCCTTGATGTGAACGATGTAGAGCTGGCCACGCCCACCCAGTAGGCCATATGCACTGTAGCCATGCCCACCCAGTAGGCCATGCCCACCCAGGCCACACCCACCCAGCCCCCTGAGGCCAACTGCAATGCTGATGCAGCCCTCAATGAAATTGAGTTTGACACCCCTGTTCTAAAATATCTAAACATAACATTCAATTGTAATGCTGATTATTACTTTCTGAAGGCGGAGGGGGCCACTTATTTATGTTTTTATTTATTTTTTATTTTAATCCCATTTATATCCCGCCCTTCTCCGAAGAATCAGGGCGGCTTACAATTTAAGCACAAACCAATGTGCTTAGCAATAGCCTTCATTCTATGTATATGCCTGCTTATTAGGGCTTTCGCCCCCCCCCCCAAGCGGCATTATTACAAAGTCAGCTTATTGCCCCCAACAATCTGGGTCCTCATTTTACCTACCTCGGAAGGATGGAAGGCTGAGTCAACCTTGAGCCTGGTGGGATGCGAACCTGCACTAATTGCAGGCAGCTGGTGTTACTTAAGGAGGCATTAGCCCACTGCTCCACCAAGGCTTATGGTCATCAGTTAGGAGAAAGCAAATTCTGTTTTTCTCCTAAATTAATCAATAAGTGACCTGTGGCCCACAGTCATCTCCCCTCTCTCCCCTATTTCCTTTCTGTCCACTAAAGCCCTAAATTTATCAGAAGACTTGAAAATTAGGCCAAGGGCTTCTGAGTGTTTTGTTCTCATGTCTGGTGATTTGACTCTTTACAATCACACAAGCTTTCTCCCACTCCCCCTGCCTTGTATTTCTCAGATATAGTTTTATATTTTCTTTTTTATCATTTCTCTATTTGATTCTATGTCAAGTTCTCCATATGTACATGCCATTCCGCACCCCCCCCCCCCCAAAGTATAGATTTCTGCATCTTTCTCCTGGAACATCTTTCCAATCAATTAATATATGATCTGTTATAAAAGTATGTAGCCAGAATTATTTTTAGCAAAATAGATGGCACTCTTTTTATCTATTTGATAGGTCCGTTATGTTTGCTTCTGGAGAATGAGAGAATCCATCTTTCATATTCTAGTACAATTTAGGTTGGACGTGAGGATTAATATTGCTTTTATTAGCTAATAAATTTTAAGACCAACATTGTATATGCAGCTGCCACTGAAGCTGGTCTGCAAACATTGGGGTCTACTGGGGATGGAGTAGCAAGGGGAGGACAGTGATGAGGCAAGCATTATGACACAAATCCCATCTCTTTGGCACATATGTTGTGACATTGCACACATATGTATAAGAGGTGGAGTTTGCATCACAACATAACAATGCCTGTTTCATCATTCTGACAAATACGTTGAATGTTGCAGGTCCTTCTGTCCACAAACGGCCGTTAATGTGATATATACTAGGTGCTTTCCTGATGGGTGGGAAGAAACAGCACATACAATTAGTATGTTTAACGTGACACAGGCTGCCAGTTCATTTTCTGATCTGATAAATCATCTTATATCCACAGGATTGAGAGCCGCAAGCCTTAGAATCTGCCTTTGTACTTAGCCCACTAGCTGATACCGAGTGTCATACTGCCTCAGATATTGAATGCAACGTATAAATTGAGTGATTAATTGATTATGTGTCATCAAGTCCTTTTCAACTTCTAGTGACCACATAGATAGATTTCCTATTTCCCTACCTATCCTTAACCTGATTTTTTTTCCAAGTCTCCTAACGGTGCACTCGTCACCTATGAGTCCACTTACATTCCTGCTGGTCATCTTCTTCTTCTCTTTCCTTCTCCCATTCCTAGCATTACAGCCTTTTCCGGACATCTGGATCTTTGCATAATTTGTCTGAAATAAGGTGAGCCCAGTCATTTGTGCCTTGAATGAGAACTCTGGGTTGATTTGCTTTTTGATGGTCCATGGTACTGATCTGCAGCATATTTCCTCACTGCTTGTTCCTTTACTGTTGATGGATGATCCTAAAAGGCAGGTGCTGTCCACCATTTCAGTATCTTCATTGTCAATTCTAAAGCTGGTTGATTTGATTCATGGTCATTAGTTTTGTCTTCTTTATATTTAATTTTGATACCATTTTTTCACTGTGCCCTTTGAGGTTTAGTACTAGGATTTGCAGATGCATTTTCGGCCTCGGTACTAACGTCGGCACAGGTTATTTATTTTCTTCCTTCTGTGGAAGACGAAAATATTGGCTATTGTTCTTCTATGCAAGGTTTAGGCCCAGGTGAACTAAATCAGGCCTCATGGAAAAAGTATTGAACCTGTCAGAATCCATTTATATCATATTCATAATGGAATGTTTCAAACATTATTCCATGGATTCTGCCATCTCCCGAAGAGGAGGGTATGGATGTGTATTGAACTGGTATTAGGCATTTCAAAGGAAAGGAGGCCTTTTGAACTGGGGAAACAAAAGGGGGGGGCTGGCATCTGGCTTGTGTCACGGAAGAGAGCAATAAACATGAAGGGTCCTAAGTTCCTTTTTCCCACGAGAGGGATGATACGAGAGGAAGGATGGGGGACTGACCAAATGGGGTTAAGGGGGGTTAAACCGGGAACTCTTTATAAGGGGTTACTTCGTGGAATAACATTAAGTCCTGTCTCATTCCTACAACCAAGCATGTCATAGTAAAGATTCTTTTGGAATAGATTTGACTCCAAGAATTTTTGTCTTCCTAAGACGTGGTTTGGGGTGGGTCCTGACATTACCAAAGTTAGTGCTATGCTTAATTTTGCAATTTGCAATTGTACTTTACTTAATATGATTTTGCTAAGCTTGCTTGTTTCAAATATATTTAGAACATAAGGATGGGAACCGTAAGAAATAGGGAACTGACAGTGGCTGATGAATGCGGGTTCCAATGTACATGAGTATGTGGATAGTTATGTTCAGCAGAGGGTCAGCAGAAAGTCATCAGAAAATGTAATATTGCTGACCATCTGTCTATGGTCTTAGAATAAGAAAGGGTATAAAAAGTTGGGACTGGACCTGATTGATTTGCCCTTGGCCTATTCCTTATTGGAACTGCTATGTCATTGGACCTCATTGCAATGGGTTTTTAATGTAAGTGATGTTTATGTGTGTGTCCCAAATTACTGCTGAAATAAAACCTCTGAATCTTAAAGTAAGAAGTATTGCTTTGTGTTGCTGTCTCTTGTCTTTTTCATTGGGTTTTTCCATGACACCTCCAATTCCAAAACCACATTCTTCCAATCCAGTTCCACTTGATATAGATTCAACATATAAATGGAATAAATAAGGGAAGAGTATGAAGCTTTGTGGCACTCCTTTGGCAACCTGGAACCAGTCTCTTTAGCCATGTTCTGTCCATACTGTGGCTTTCTGACCTATATATGAGATCCCCATAAGGTCAATGAGATGTTCTAGGATTCCTGTTTTTCTGGACACTTTCCACAGCTTGATGTGATCAACATCAAAGCCTTTTCTATAATCATTGAAGCATGCAATGACTTCTTTTGGTATTTGTTTGCTTTCCCAATTATCCAGTATGCAAGCACATACCAGCAATAATTGTGCCTTGGTTATTTCTTTGGTCATTTTGTTCCTTGGTCATTTTGAAAGCCAGATTGGACATCTGGCACCTTTTTTTTTCATGTAAAGCTCTAATCTGAGTTGGATGAGCCTAAGCATTATTCTGCTAGCATGTGAAATTAAGGATATTGTATGTTAGTTTGCACACTCTGTTAAATCTCCTTGTTTTGGTTTGGAATGTCAACTGACCTCTTCCAATCTGTTGGCTATTGTGTTGTTCTCCAGATTTGCTGGCATAGTTTGGTTAGAATGTTGACTGATTCTTTTTCTGTTGTTTGCTATATTTCATCAGTTTCTGGAACCTGCCGACTTGGTAAGGACCGGAGTGCTCATCTAACTTCATCTTCTATTACTAGAGTACTAAAGGTCATAACATGGGAACTGTCTGGCTTTCTTCTTCTTTAGCTTAACTTGGAACTTTCATGAGCAATTTCTGATCTGTTCCACAGTCAGCACATGGTCATGTCTTTGTTGCTATAAACTGAGCTCTTCCACCTCCTTTTTTGCAATAAAAGTCAATATGATTTCTATGTACTCCATCTGGTGATGTCTGTGTATAAAGAAGATGTTTGATCTAGATGATCTCAAAAGTCTATTTCAATCCTATGATTCTGTGACCGCCGGACATTGTTTTCTCATGCCAGTGAACACCCCATGTCCTCAAAAGCTCATCCCCCATGGAATGACAAGTGTTTGTAGCAGGGATAAACAAACAGAGGACTCCATCAGTGAGGCACTGCGTTAATCCCCATCCACTTGGTTAACATCATTGCCAAAGCTTGAAATCTGCACAGATCTTAAGCTGGCTTTATTTCCAGCCAGTATTAGCTTGAGAGTCAAGCAGCTGAAGGCTGCTGTTGGAACCAAGGGGATGAAAATTGGGAAAGTTGTGGCTGATTTAGTCCTGCTGGTTGCTGCACTGCTGGGCATGAAGGAGAGAGGGAGGGAGGGGGATGAAGAGAGGGAGGGAGGGAGGGAGGAAAATTTCTGATGCTCCTTGCCAGCTTCCCACAAGGAAATTCAATGGGAAAACTGGTAGGAAGTCAGGAGTCACTCCCCCTCCCACTGCATTTGTTGCCTACTTGTGGTCACTTTGTTTTAGTCTAGGTAAGGAAATATCTCTGAAATGATTACCCAGTGGGTCATGGGTTGCCTGGTGTTGATGATGATGATAAAGGAGGAGGAGGAGGAGGAGGAGGAGGAGGAGGAGGAGGAGGAGAACAAGAAGAACCAGAAGAACTAGAAGAAGGAAAAGAAGAAGAAGTTAAATTCACAATCTAAAACTTGTAGAAACAAGTTCTAACCAAAGATCTAAGAGCTGTTAAGGTATATCTAAGATCATAGGCAGTTCCAAGTGAGTGGGGGTTTTTTTTCTGTAAAATTAGGGTGTTCAGATCTGATAAATTCAAAATTTTCAAATATCAAGAGAATCCCTTAGGTATTGCTCCAAGGGTTCCAATCAGGATTGGTATAACAATGGATTTCTTTTTCTATAAGCTTTCAACTTCAATCTGGAAGTCCTGATATTTCATATTTGTTTTCCAATTGATTTTCTTCAGTCCTAGCATCATCTGGTATAATGACAACAAGAAACCCTTCTTCTCTTCATTGGCTGTTATATCTGGCATATTATGAACAAGGTGCCTATTGGTCTGAATTTTAAAGTCCTTTAAGTTCTTAACCCACTCATTTTCCAAACGTTTCTCAACTTGATGTGTCCAGTAGTCTTTGTTACATTTAAATTTAAGTGATTGGTCCAATTGCACCCAGCTGACTCCGTGCCTAAGGATTCAGAATCTCTCAGTTTCTAGCCTGATGTGTTCACCACTGTTGCTCTTCCATTGTTCTATAGCAGCGGTCCCCAACCTTTCTGGCACCAAGGACTGCTTTCAGAAAAAAAATGGTCTTCTACGGACTGGGGTGGGGGGCGGGATATAGTGTCGCATGCAACGTAGATCCTTCACATGCACAGATGAAGCTTCAGTCACTCTCCACCGCTTGTGCAGCCTGGTTCCTAACAGGCCATGAACCAGCACCAGGGGTTGGGAACCCCTGTTCTATAAGGTTGATATAAAGATGAGTGAAAACATGCTCTCCAAAATAAGACCTGTTTCAGAGGTTAATCCTAGTAACGGTAAACCGACTTCTCTGAACCAACAGAACTTATTCTGTGAATCAAGTTGCATAATGTCAAGCAATTTCATTAGACAACTTGCTAATAATATTGAACCTCACCCGCAAGATGCAGGCAATGTTCTCAATTCATATGTGTTGATGGAGAAAGCTTGCCTAATCTTTTCTACTGATCATAGGAAAGACACTAGAGTGAAAGGTAGGCTTTTCTGTTGCTTGCTTTACTGAAACCTTTAGAAGAACTATCTCCAATGAGTGTGCATGAATTACAACATATTCAGGTAAGCCAAGGCAAGTAAGCTAAAATGCAAAGTCACAGGCATGCTTAATCAACCAATAATGTCAATCACCCATAAAACTATTACAAACTTGTCTTTGATATCTTGTACTAACACAGAGCACTGAAATTGAGGTGTGTATTTTTTTTTATTTTTGGCTACTCATGGCGCTGAATGACATTTCATATTTCATTCACATGAAGTTGTAAACGTATGTGGGCATATAGAGAGGTATAACCCGAATACATTTGAGTTTGCTAGGGAAGTTATTTCAAATGGCACCAATTTCAATCCCAGATAAAATTTTGGCAGCCAACAAATTTATATGGAGTCGGGGGGGGGGGGGAATCAGAGTTAAGATTTAAAATTTTACAAGGCTCAAATCCAGCGTAAAAGATGACTTGCTTTTCCAAATGTTAAATTTAAATTAAATTGCCATGAATACCAAAAGAAATAAAATCTCCAAATAGTATTAGAAGGTACTGGTGTAGTCAGTGGACTTATTGGTAGTTATAGTATAAGAAAAGAGGTGGGAAAAGGCAACAATTAAAAGGAAATATGTTTTGTTACTCTTTGCACTGTTTTATTTATTTTTATTTTATTTTGGGTTTCCCAGAGTCAGGAGGAGGAGGAGGAGGGGGAGGGGGGAGGGGGAGGAGGAGAAAAATATGGAACTTTTAAAACTAATGTCCAGTAATTTCACCATTAGCTTCACCTTCAAAAATATTCTGGTAACATTTTTGAACATTGTGGACAGTCACAGCAAGAAAAAGATAATTAAAGATACAGTACATTCAGAAACTGTAAATAGATTAAAACCAAAGCAAAAAATATTAAACAAAGGTTAAAAAAAATCTTTCACAGCTGATATATTTACAAATTGCCATAAATATAAAAAGTACACTTGGAAAAGAAGAAGGACTTAATTACTATTGATTGTTTTTAAATATATGAACATAGACAACACACTGTTCATTAAGCACCAAGGTTTATTATTGTAAAAATTAATAAAATATATTAAAAGAAGAAGAAGGGATTTTTTTAAAAAGATGACAGAATTTGAAATGTTCATACAGAATCAAAACATCTATTAGAATGCAGATATAAATTGTTAATAACTGTTAATAAAATATAAAGGCAGCACAAGTTAATGTTTGTATAAAAACTGGATGCAGAATTTTAAAGAAACAATAATGATAAAACAAAACAATTTCGTACAGGAAATTCAAATTTGGAGAATACACATTAGTGGTGAAATTAATGGTAGATATTCACAAGGAAAGATTAATTAAATTCAAGCAAGAATGACTCACTTATATATCTTACATTACATACAAGACAATTTAGACATTTGCAGTATGAATTTTACAAGAGAATAAAAATTGAATTGATGAAATGATTCAAATAGAAATCAGGGGGGGAAATGTAAGATATTGGTTGCCTAATCAACAGCTGGGGAGGGTAGAATAATTTTAATAATGTTTAACTGATGTTTACTCTTTTCTATTTTTCAAATATATTTTGCTTTATTTTTTCCTTGTTTCTCTTTATAAAAATAGTAACCTTTTTGTGCCTCTTTTATTTTATTACTTCTAAAAAGAAACAATTCATTGCAATTTAAAATCCACAATTTTACTGTGTGATCTGTACTGTTATTGTAATATAACAGTTATTGCTGATACTTGTATTCTGCATGGAGTTTAATCATGATTTTGGGGAACAAAGATATTCAGGTTTCTTTAATCACTGATGAATTTGGAAAAACCATAATACCACTGATAAAGTCCTTGTTATTTAATTGATTCTTTTTATATATATATTCCTTCTTGCATATAGGAGCCGTGGTGACACAGTAGTTAGAATGCAGTATTGCAGGCTAAATCTGCCCACAGCTGGAGTTTCATTCTCACTTGCTTAAGCTTGACCCAAACTTCCATCCTACCAAGGTGGGTATAATGAGGACCCTGATTGTTGTGGCTGATATGCTGACTCTGTAAACCACTTTGAGAGGGCTGTAAAGCACTATGAAGCGATATATAAGTCCAAATGCCATTGCTATTCCTAAGAAGGGAGTAGCACGAACATTGCTGTGTAGTTCCATTTTTATGCAACCCAGCAACTCTGAGCAAAGTGTATTACACTCTGGCTTCAATCTAGAAGAGGTGACCCTTCTGCTCTTTGTACGGGCCAAGACTGCAGGGATTTTACAGTTGTTCAAGAATCCTGACAAATCCTCAAATATTTCAAAAAATTTAATGGGAAGGAAAATTTGATGTGGGCCGCACAGAATTGTAGTACAGCCTAAATCCCTTTATTGATTATGGAAGAGTATGAGAAAGTAGAACATTTGGAAAACACCGGGCCTTTAATAGCATTAATACAACTTTCCCTAATTATTATATGTGAAATCTGTTGGGCACTGCCTTTTTAAAAGGGCAGCCAGGTATGGGTTTGCTCTGATTTGAACCTCGGGGTTGGCTGGAAGCGTGTTGGGTATAAGCTAAACCAGAAACTACCTACCATCACTTTCTGCCAGGATTAACTGGACACTGTCACTGGTTAACAAAGCAGTACCATATTTGTGGGTGTGAGAAATGTTGAACTAAACACGATATTTGTGAGTAAACATGTATAGATTTGCACTATTAATTATACTCATTAAAACACGTTCCTATTTTTCAATCCTGGTCAGTATCCGTGAATGAAGTTTGAATGGGTTTTTTTTAAAACCTGGTGTATGCTACTGTTCTTAAATTTAAAATGAAATCAATATATATATGTTTGTGTCAGAAAGACTATACTCTGCTACAAGAAGTTCTGTTCAGAATGTATACCAAAGTTCTACAACTTAAATCACAAGAAAAGGAAGAATGTCTCTATGTATTTCTATTGCATTTTGGAGCTTTTTCTCCTACTTTTTCTTTGCTGAGCAAATGCTCCCAGAATCCAGTGTTCACTTCATCACTTCATATAAAATACAGAATCCTTAATTGGTCTGTGCTTCTCCAACATGTTTTTAATGAAAACGCAGCACATAACTCTTAGTTTGTTGGCTGGCGGAGCCCAATTTACAAAAGTGGGAGTGCAAGATAAGAAAAGAGTACATCTGCAGAGCAGGCTGTGCAATGAATCACCCAGTGCCAAGGTTGAGCAGAATATAATTGAGTCCAACATCTCTGAGCACTTTCACCATAATTAATGATAATCTGTAACAGAGGAATCTGAGATTCCAGTTCAGAGAACTGTTTAATTAGGCCAAGTAATGAAAGCAGAAGCAGTACAAGAATATGGCCTGTCTCATGATTAATGATTCATGCTACTGAACACAAAAGTGCCGCACTGTTAACTCTAACGGATGCTGCATCTCCCTGGCATTTACAAAATAGTGAAATGCATGCATTTTTGTATTTAAAAGATGTAACTGGCAGTATCCTTTTCTGAGCTATTTACATGATAAATATGGTTCCAGAGCTACCTGTCGTTTTCCCAGGTTCTTTTGCTCTGGGGTACTTTAAGATAAATATGGTACCTGCCTCAACAGCAACATTAAGATACAGCCACTGAATAATTAACACTTTTACTTTTCAAGTTAGTCGAACAGGACAGCTTCCTTTTAGGGTTGCCTTCCCTGAGCTGGAGCCCTTGAAATGTGTGGGACTGCATCTCCCAGCATTCTTGGCCACTATGGGATGGGGACAAATATTTGCAGGTTAAGAAAGGCTATTTATCAACTTAGTGGCATGAAAGCTTCCTCCTGGCACAAGGATGGGGTTGATGAACACAGGCCTGATGAATAAAATGTCTGGCTCTGCCAAAGAGTGTGAGAATGAAATACTGTTAGCAACAGAGGGAAGATTGGAGGCATGCAAGTCACCACATTCAGAAGCTAAGACAAACTTCAGGTATTGATCCATTTGATGATGATATACTTCTTTTGCCCTGGAAGTATAAGGAAAGGGCAATAGACGGAAGCTAGTTCTCTGCTGTTTCTTAGAAAACACAATTATACAGAAATGATAGGACTAATTACTGTGCCATTGAGTGAAACTGGATGGCTTAGCTATCATGATCACTGCAGAAGCTTTATAAAAAAAAAATTTGTTCATTAATGTTTCTGTTGAGCAGCAAAGTAGGTCTCCCTAGGACAGGGGTCTTCAAACCTGGCAACTTTAAGACTTGTGGACTGAGGAATTCTGGGAGTTGAAGTCCACAAGTCCACAAGAATTCTGGGAGTTGAAGTCCACAAGTCTTAAAGTTGCCAGGTTTGAAGACCCCTGCCCTAGGAGTCTATCTCTAAAGCTTCCATGTTTCAGCACCTACTCAGAGTAATAGAGACTCAGCAAACTTTATCAGCTTTATGAGAGAATCACCCATGTCTCCTTTCATTTTGGCCCACAAATCTTCTCTTCTTTTCTCTTCTCTTCTCTTCTCTTCTCTTCTCTTCTCTTCTCTTCTCTTCTCTTCTCTTCTCTTCTCTTC
>JAKJMR010000034.1:7214955-7232532 GCA_024449315.1 Daboia siamensis
TCTCTTCTCTTCTCTTCTCTTCTCTTCTCTTCTCTTCTCTTCTCTTCCTTTCCCTTATCTTTCTCTCCCCTCCCTTCCTCCCTCCCTCTTATATACAAGCATAGTCAGGTACTGATTTGTTTACACAATCATATATTCCAGGAGAAAGCCACTAAATTTTCAACTATAGAAGCATCAATTGCTTGTTGTTATACCAATACATAGGGGCTGCAGTGGCAAGGATCACAGTGTGTGTGGGTGTGGTATGCATGTGTGGGCTTGTACAACAATGCAAGACCGGTGAAATCTAGAAAGGGTTTTCTAATCTCTTATTTTTTTCTTCTTTGTCATTGCATATTGGCCATTTTAATTGAATCACAGTGTTGATAATCCCATTGTTTTGTACAGAGTCACTTCAGTGTAATACACACAAAGGCAGCTTTCATGCTATCCAATAAAATCATATGCTAAATGTAGCCATAATTTTTAGTTTTATCTTAGATAACTTCTGGGTAGAACGTTGATCATTTTAGAAATATTTTTAAAACTGATACAACCTTATTTCTTCCAGGTCTAGTGATATGATGTATATTTGTACAGCAGAGTGATTTTTTTTCAATGAATTTAGCTTCCTTTCTCCTTGTTGTGTAGGCACATGCAGACATTAACCTCTTTACTTTTATCCACTATTCAAAGTTTTTTAAATATACCCTTTACATTTTTTTTAAAAAAATGTGGTGTTTATCCATTTTAATGTATCTTTATTTGTTACTCTAAATAATATTGTTCTGTCTGCAATGCATGCAATATGATGTATGCCAAAAATGTAATAAATATTTTTTATAAAATAACACCATACTAGACAACACGCTCTATTCTCCACTCTTACACCTATTATACATTGGATTTATTATCAAAAACAGTGGTTTTATGAAATAATAAAATTTAAAATATACTACCTGCCATGGAACTACAATTCCCACCATTTCTGAGAAGGAGAAATGTTTACTGGCTCAATATGGCGAGTGTATAAAAAAGTAATGATAAATTTGAACCATTGATTTGCACAAGTTTTCCTTGTGATGATTAATCATTCAGGTATTCCCTTTGGGGAAAGAAAATATAATCTCTTCTTGAAACAAACAAACAAAAACCCTTCAGCAGTGAGAATGTCTTACTTTCAACTCCTCAAATACCAGATAGCAAAGAATATGAAACATAGAAAATCAAGAATGGCTTTGCACCGAAATAGGGAAAGTGAAAGAACAGAACTTGGCAATCTTCTGCCTTGGAATGTAGGTTTATAGATATGCTGACATTTAAGAGAAGATGTACAAATGGTGATATAATCAAGGTTCTGAAATTTATTATGGAAAGAACTGTAAAGAACAAAATAAAACAAACATATGCTTTATGAATGAAAGAGGTACTTAGAATAGAAATAAGGTAAAAGATTAAGCTATAAAACACCTAAGATTCATTGTTTGCCTGACAAGATTTTAGTATCATCCTCATCTATTCATTATATAGTATATGATATATCAGGATTAGGATATGAGAGAGAAATAAAATGAAATTTCCATGTAAGAAACTTTATTAATTGCATATTATTGTATATTAACCAGATAACAGTAAAATAGTTTGAATTAGGGACTGGCTGAGAAGGAATGAGCAAAGATCTGGTATTAACAGAGTTAATGATGACATGCCAAACTTTCTTACCTATACAATCATTGAACTGAAATTTTTTTGGCAATCCAAGAAATTGTTGCACACTAGAACAGATCTTTAAGGCATTGAGAATGAAAAAAAAATTGTGATAAAAGGTAGTTCAATTAATCAATAAATCCTTAATCCAAAAAGAGAGAGAGAAGAGAATTAGAACATAATAGAATGGGTGTTCTGTAAAATAGTTCCAGCAAATAGATTAGGATATATTATTCTAACCCTGGACTGTTGTAATGCTTGTTTTGCTTCTGCATATGCTTTTATTCTGCTTCAGTCAGGAATTTAAGAGGTTTACAAAAGCTATAGAAAACAACCAACCACATAAATATAAATTCCACTTTAGAATCACAAACAACAATAAGCAGTGCTCACACACACCCAAAAATACATACATCATCAATTGCTCAATCTTTGAATGCCTGTCTCAACAATCAGGTTTTTACATACTTTCTAAATAGGAAGCTGATCCTTGCAGAAGAAGGGATCTCTGACACAGAATTCTTGCTTCTTAGGTCCTTCTTGTCATACCTTAGTGCCTTCAACATAGTCTTCAAGTCAATGTTATCTTGTGATAACTGCCAGGGTTAGCCCTTGCAGTTTTCTTGACAAGATTTCAGAAGTGGTTTGTCACTCTCTTTTTCCTAGGCCTGTGTGAGAGAGAATGACTGGCCCAAGATCACCTTACTAGCTTCGTGCCTAAGGCAGGTCCAGGACTCATGGTCTCCCGGTTTCTATCTCAATATCTCAAGACTTAAAATGGACCCCTAACATCAAAAAATATCATCAAAAAAGCAACAAGGAATGTTCTTCAGAAAGCTCAGACTGCCCAAGGAGCTGCTGATACAGTTCTACAAAGGAATTATTGAGTCTGTCATTTACACCTCTATATCTGTCTGATTTAGCACTGCAACCAAACAAGGCAGACATAGACTTCAACGGATAGTTAGAACTGCAGAAAAAACAATTGCTACCAGTCTGCCTTCCACTGAGGACTTGTATACGGTATGAGCAAGAAAGAGGGCTGTGAAAATATCTACAGACCCCTCACATCCTGGACATAAACTGTTTCAACTTCTTCCCTCAAGATGATGCTATAGGGCATTGCACACCAAAACAACTAGACACAAGGACAGTTTTTTGCCCCCATGCCACCACTCTGCTAAACAATTAATTCCCAGAACACTGTCAAATTACCTAGTAGGGCTGTATTATTATTATCCTTCTCATCTTTCCTATTACCTATGCCTTCTCTTCTTATGACTATAACTTTGTTGCTTGTATCTTATGATTTATATTGTTTTATTTAGTATCCTAGTATGATTGCATTGACTGCTTATTTAGTATCCTATGACTATCACTGAATGTTGTAACTTTTGATTTATGATGAATGTATTTTATGATTATGATCATGATTTATCATGTGTTGCTTGTATGTACAGTGAGAACTGATGCATCAGAGACAAATTCCTTGTGTGTCCAATCACACTTGGCCAATAAAGAATTCTATTCTAACCTGGATCTTCACCACTGCACCAAACTGAGAGGTGGAGACCTTTAATATACTCTATGATTGGGTAGACTGACTGGAGCAATTTTGCAGATACCTAGTTCTACGTTATGTAGGACTTCATAAGTTAATACTAGCATCTTCAATCAGAAAAAAATGATAGCCAATACAATTGCCACATTACTGGAATGAAACATTATATAGATGTTTCTACTATATTAGCACACAGCTAATTCTGTACCAGTGGATATTTTAGTGATGAAGTATTGGTTCTTACCAGTACCTTTTATTCCAGAATGAACATACTTGTCAGACCAACTGGAGATAGACAAATCGTCTTCTAGACACAGCTTCCATCTGCTGTCCCAGTAGGAGTTGTGCATCCCCAAAAAACCCAGATTACTGACAAGTTCCTTCAGGGATAATTCAATTCTATCTATAGTAGATGTTGTCACTACCCCATAATAAATTAACTTCTATGTTAAGCCACTCCATTTTCTTTGGCTGTTTTTTTTAATCCACCTATAACCTCCAAACACTGGATCAAGACTTCTATTATACTTCTCCTGGGGTAAAGGTCTACAACTGTGTTTCAGTATATTGATGGTAGTCTATCTTAACCAAGCAAATAATTTCTCCAATCAACCTCAATTTTGATTCATTAAATAAAATGGAAGAAAGGTTGGACTGGCTAAAGGCTTGACTTCTCATTTATTGTATACTCTGCTTTTCAAGAACTTAAGTATTGCCTCTGATTCCAAACCCTTGCAGACAGTCTAGAAGGATGCCATGGTCAATGATATCAAAAGCCATTGAGACAGTCTAGAACAGGGCTTTCAAACTGGCGGCTGTGGGCCGAAAGAGTCATGTGCAGACCACACCCATCCCAGCTTCCCAAAGGCAAAAAAGTCACAACAAGTCATGACACATCATGTGACATGATCGGGTTTGATACCCATGGTCTAGAAGCCATGGTCAATAATATCAAAACCCATTGAGAGGTCCAGAGGGTGAGTAGGATTTTTCTCTCCCTCTCCCTATCAAAGTCCCTATATAAGTTGTCAGCAGAGTGACCAATGGATTTTCTGCCTCTGTCTGGACTTGAGTCCCTAATGAAAAGTTCCAGATAATCAATTTCTTCCAGAGCCGTTTGTGCCTTCCATTGTCCATTTTTTCAGGACTAACAAATTTGAACTTTTCCTAGATAATATCACCAGACATTGACCTGTCACTTCTTTCACTTTGTCCAACTGGTTATGAAATCTGAGTAAATTCTAATGTTTATAAATTCTAACAGCTCATTGTAATAACAAAATACTTTTTAAATTAGAATTTACAAGTAAGTTATGAATCTTTCCAATTCAGTTTCGTGGTAAAAACAAATTCCTATATTAAGAACCTGCTTAGCGTGGAAATCCAATCATATTTTTAAGCCAATTCTTTTAAGCAATTCAGTAAGAGATTTTTGTGTTTTTTAAAAAATTAAACATGTCTGAAACATTCACGTGGCCTTGTAATTAATTTATATATTTTTCATCACAAGTATATCACTTTTCCTAATTTTCTACACAAAATAGATCCTTATGTTCATATAATTCTTAAAAGCACACTGATTTTCACAAAAAGAAAACACTGTGATTAATTTGAATAGGTAGAGGAAAAATATTGAAATTGGTCTTTTCCAATGGATGATAAAAGTACAGATAGAAAGGTAAAGAATATTGTACTTCAGGCTCAACTGTCTGTGTTGCCTTTTTTCCTCCTGTCTCCTAGAAAAATTCTAATGTCTTCTTGTTGTTCTTGGTATTATAAAACATTTAGTGGGATTCTATTAATAATTATTGATTTTATCTTTAAGGGTTTATATCCAGAAATCTGGGATACAAATTTTCTTTTCAAAGTCTCCCAGTTCTGAGCAAGCAGGCCAAAAATAAACCTCTTTCTCACCACTTTTTGAGAAGTGTTTAAAAGCAAATTCCTTCTTTTTCTGTATTCATTATCTATAATTTGGTAACACTGCAAATTTTCCCAATTTAGACAGCAGAGCCTTTCAATGGGTCAAAAGAGTATACTGACAAGTTCACATAGAGCAAATTCACCTGCATGTGAAGAAAAGGATTACTTCTGAATAGATAGGAAATGTAACATTTTAAATTTTCATTATTTATAATGTTTTTATTATTTGTCCTTCTTACCTGTACTTCAGGATTAATCTGAGACGGCAATAGATCTGACTGAAGGCCATATAAACATTACAGAAATATTTCCCAGATGTTAATGAAGCTTAAGCTTTACCTTTAAAGCTATTTTGAAGACATCATCCTCAAAGTCATCAATGATTTATTCTCAGGAAGCACTGTGAAACCAATTCAATGCTTTGCTGGAAAAAAGGCAATAGTATGAAAGGCATTTATATTGAGGCAATGGCATCTCTCTACTTGGTACAACTGGTTTGCTAATATTCTAACAAAAATATAGAGATATTTTCAGACTACAAAGGGAAGGAAGGAAGGAAGCGGGTGTCCCTCTGTGGCATAATGTAATCAGCTAGATTTATTGTCTTTGTAAAATCAATAGCTATTTTTATTCATCATCTTTAGATATCATGATGCTCCAACTATATCTCTTTCAATGACTAATACAATAAATTTCCCATTTTGATGTGTCTTGACATTTGAGCAAATTAAATGGAGCATTAAGTAGGATCCTCTTTGGGGGGAAAAAAGTGGCAGAATTATTTTTGACTTATTAACTTCTTTGGCAAACTGGCAGCATCTTCAAAACATTGCTCGGGAGGCACTATTTATTATTCTTCCCATCTTTGATATATTCCTCCGGATCAGATGGTTTTAGTTTTGCCAATATGTACATAGATCTAGATTTATTTTCTCATCAAAAGCAATATCTTCTGGCTTTATTTTCTGATATTCCTCTTCATATGGAGAAGACTGCTTAGTCATTAAAACTTAAGATGATCTTTTAAAGATGCGTTTGTGAGGTTTTTAAATGCACATTCTCTCAGAACCTATTTTTCTTCTGTGTAATCAGAGGAAGCATAACTATGGATCAGGTAGATTAATCAGAGATCAGCTTCATTGTTAAAGTTATCTTCTTTGGACCTTGTTTCCCTTTGGAATAAAGATGAAAAAAATCATTGTGAAGGTGTAAATATCAGTATTATGGTGCTTCTTAATATTTTAATTTCAAACCTTGGGGTTTAAAGAACTGTATAGAAAATGAAATAGTGAAATTTCATATATATCCTCAAACCCGATAGGCTGAATCTTTCTGAAACACTCCAAAATCCTTCCTCGTCCTGAACCCTCCATAATGGCTATCCAATTGCTTTCAGAAAGCCCCCAACAGGACTTGACCAGTGGATTTTTCCCAATGATCTTTCTTGATCCCTGGCATTTGGAAGCTGGCTACTTTTCATCCTAGATGTAACATCAACTCAATATAGTTATAAAGAGCCATGGTGGTGCAGTGGTAAGAATGCATATTGCAGGCTAATTCTGCCTACTGACAGCAGTTCCATCCTGACCGACTCAAGGTGACTCATCCTTCCATCCTTCCAAGGTCCGTCAAATGAGGAACCAGATTGTTGGGGGCCATATGCTGACACTGTAAACTGCCTAGAGTGGGCTGTAAAGCACTACAAAGCAGTCTAGAAATCTAAATGCTAATGCTATCCCCATAGATTCTCTTTTTTAAAAGCCAATCAAGCTGATGGCCATCAGTATAGGGTCTGATACATTTTCATTGGATGATGACGCATTCTGTGATTAAGAAATATCAAGGCTATCCATGGGGCTGGGCTGTGGGGGGGGAGGCTGTCAAAAAAGATGGCAGCTGGGGTTGTGCAATCAGAGCCCTGCTTATTTATGTGATGACTGGGAGTCAATTATGCAGTTGCAAATACCAATTAGACTTTTCTTACAGCTCACAGACATCCCTGTGAGAAGTTGGGAAAAAAACCCTTGAATATTCAATGTTATACCCCTCCATAATTTATCCCCTCTCCTGCTTTTTTTCCTCCTCTAAATTAGGAAGTTATCAAATGCTGTACCCTTTCTTGCAGGATTTCATCTTCTACCAGAAGAATGAGACTCTTCTGGTGGTTTTTCCAGCAGTATTGTACCTACTATATTTTGTTGTACCATGGATTCGTAGAAAAACATTGCAATCTTGGCAATTTTATCCCTAACATGGAACTAGCCTTTCTCAGAACTAGCTTGTTCTAGATCAGCCTTTGCATGGTTTTCCAAACAGACAAAAAGGGTATTTGCCTCCAGGTACCTTACTTTATTACATCAGAATATCATGAAGCCGTTTTTAAGTTTGCAAAGCATATGTTTCCCATGGGGAACCAAGCAGAGTTGCTGATGATTGTCCTGCCCATGGCCAGCTGAGATTCTCCATTGCCAAACTTAGTTGAGTCGCCACTGGATTCAGTAGTTTGGAGGTGCAGACCTCCCATCAGCTTTGTGACTGCTGCTAAGAGCCAATTCATTCCCACTGCAACAAGGGGCCTGTTCAAATGGGGGTTCAAATGGGGCAGCAACTCTTTCTTCTGCCAGCACCACAGACCCACCCAGTTCAGTCCTTAACTTTGCACTTGTAACAGTAATGTTTAACATAAGTTCTAAGAAATTCCTGTTCTTTTAAATTTCCATTTTCACTTCTCCCCCCCCTCCCCCCATATCCCATGGATATCACTCAGAAATGGCCCTCCAAAAAGTTTTTACTATCGAGTTCTGAATGTTTTGACCAGAGGGATGGGAATGTATTGGATTTTTTTTATTTGGGGTCTTATCTTTGTAAGTCATCCAGAATCACTGTGAGCTGGGTAACTATAAATTCTCCTAAATAAATAAAAAAAGATCTGTAAATGTTGCTGATGAATTACACCTTTTAATGTGACAGGCCTTCTTTTTTCTACTTTCAGTCTACAGATCCTTTGTAAACTACTGCTACGTTTCAAAATATTTGTCCTATCAGAGATGAACAAAATAATGACTGACATAACTTCAAATTCCTGTAAGGTTTTTTTAAAAATGATTGACAGGGAAAGGGGATATGCATATAAAATGCTTCTTGCTAGGTGAAAGTGAAATATTTATATTTCGTTTTCGTTTAATTGCAAAGCAAACTGTGTGGTCAATTCAGAGAAGAGCAACAAAGATGATCAAAGGCCTGGACACTAAAACATACGAAGAACGACTGCAGAACTTGGGTTTGGCTAGTCTAAAGAAAAGAAGAAATAGGGGAGAGATGATAGCAGTATTCCAGTATTTGAGGGGCTGCCACAAAGAAGAGGGGGTCATGTTATTCTCCAAAGCACCAGAGGACAGGACAAGAAACAATGGTTGGAAACTGATCAGACAGAGAAGCAACCTGGAATTAAGGAGAAACTTCCTGACAGTGAGGACAATCAACCAGTGGAATAGCTTGCCCCCAGAAATCATGGGCCCTCCATCACTGGAGATTTTTAAAAAGAGGCTAGACAGTCACTTGTCTGAGATGGTATTAGGTTCTCCTGCTTGAGCAGGGGGATGGACTAGAAGACCTCCAAGGTCCCTTCCAGCTCTATTCTATTCTATTCTATTCTATTCTATTCTATTCTATTCTATTCTATTCTATTCTAAAATAATCGACCATGCTACCACCTGTCATCCTTGTGAGTTCATCGAAGCCTGGCACTCCAAAGCAATTCCACCAACAGATATACTGACCTACAACCAGCCTACAAACCCCTCAGAATCCAAGTCAAGCTCACAGCCAATCAGAGGCAACACCGACCCTCAACCAACCCATGCAAGCCCCCCAACCAGCACTTCACCTCCCAATGAACCTCACCTGATGTAATCTCCCCATCACAAGACCCATCAAAAGGTTCCCACTGACTCATCACACCTGACTCATCACAAGGCCCATCATATGACCCTCATTTGACACACCTACACCTGACCCATCACAAGATCTACTGACCACACAAAGCCCTTATAAACAGACGAACACCGACACTGACATCCCCTAAACTCCACTGAAGGTGTTGCCCAGCCTGGTAACAAAATGTTCAGAAACCAAGCCACAAGCTCGGAGAACGAACCTTCACCTTCAGTGTAGTCACTGCTACCCAGTATAGCTTTTTTAAGAACACACTCAAGTGTGAAAACACCAGTGTTTTCTCCTGTTGCTTATATAATCTGGAAGGTGGTTTGGGTTTGTTTGTTTTCTTTTGCTTGTTTGTTTATCTTTCCATATTTAATAAAAACTGGAAGCTATTCAAATTAATAATTTACTACCCATTCAATATTCAAAGTAAGGAGGCTATTCAATAAATACGAAGCAAAACCAAGGACACTGTTTTATAGCCTGGACAGCTAACATTATTATCACATATTTACAGGGAGTTCAGTTCAAACACAACTAGTCAATACCAGATACCATGGCAAGAATGCACTTTTGCAACTGCAACTGCAGTGTCAGCCTCCAGGGGTAGTTGCTGTTAGAAGAATAATTTGGGGTTCCTACTCGAGCTGGGGTTCCGCAAAAATAAATAAAAATAAAATCCAGACATCTCTGAGAAAAGAGAAAAATTTATTTCCCAAAGCGAAGAGGTTTGCTTTGTGGGCAGCTGCAGAGAAAATGGGATACAGAGACACTATTTTAAAAGCGGGGGGAGCTTATTCTGGGTGTGGAAGTGTGTGCATGCTGATTCTAGGGTGACACTTGAGGGGTACGGTAGCTACATGTCATCTATGATGTTTATTCTTGTGAACATTAAGTTCTTCTGGGAGACCATTTTAATTAAATCTATTTGTGTTTAAGACCTTCTCCTTTGATATGTGAATTATGTCTAGGTAACCTATTTGGGGATTTAAGTAAGTTTGAGAAAAGATTCTCTCCATTTGCTATTTTTACTTGATCAATTTGGTTTCAGTTTGACTGTCGATTATCTAGTGGAGATGCTGATTCTCAGTCCATTGTGGATTTGGCTAATGTTTGAGAGAAGATGGAGACAGTATAAGGAATAAAATATATTTTGATATAAAACTTCCCACTCTGCCAACCACTGACTGACAACAGGCCCAGCCTGAATCCCTACATCAAAGAAGGAGAAGGTAGTTGGCTGGGTTTCTATTCTATTTTTTTGCCTGGATTTCCCCAAATCCTGCTGTAAGATCGTACAATTACTATAGGTCATGAACACAAAATGCCACCAGCATTTCCAGCTGCGATTGTGCAATCGCTTCCCCCAAAGTCGCCTTGTAATGTGGCAATAATAATACCCCAGCTGTAGCCACAATCACGGAAATCACTGATGGTGTCAGTAATGTAGAAAACCCCATGTCAGCTTAACCGGCACTTGCCAAAAGGCATTCATCAATTTCACTGCTTCTCTCTCTCTTTTTTTTTAATCTACCGTTTTAAATGGTTTGGTTTTATTGTTGGAGTTGTAAAAGAAACGTGTAAGGTAAATAGGCCCTGGCTGAATGACATTCATCACCTCTCTCTTTCCCTCCCTCCTTCCTCTGTTCCCCCATTCACACACACACACACACACACACACACACAGAGAGAGAGAGAGAGAGAGAGAGAGAGAGAGAGAGAGAGAGAGAGAGAGAGAGAGAGAGAGAGTTAAAAGCACAAAATGAAAGTTTTAACTTCAATAGTTTCCAGAGCATTCTCCGTAGCCACAATGGATAGGCAGACAGCATTTGAGCAAGACATTGAACACAGATGACTGAGCTTCTTTGTGCTTTATGTTCTTCTCTGAAATGGGAAGGATAAGACATGTAACTCCCTTACCAGCCAATTGGCTTTGAAATCAGCCAGATGGTTCTGAAAGTAGGAAGGAGAACATGCTGGAGGAAGAGAGAGAGAAAGGACTGTGGCACTTCTGTACTCGCAGCAAAGTGCAAGTGAAGCATTCGGTGACAAAGGGCTGAGTCGGCAATCCCAGATGCACTGGGGAAAACTCTCTTTCCCCCTTGAAGATAATGTATTGGATTCTGAGCTACAAGGCTTCTCTCCCCTTTCCAGCCAGTTCTAATGGCTGCAGATGCAGCCCAGTGTGCAAGCTGAAGACACCCAGCAGAAAGAACAACGAGGAAGAAATGCTGTGAATTGGAGAAGCCAAGAGGCTAAGCTAAAAACAAGATCATGAGGGCCCATCCTCTAACTGTAGAATGAAAATGAACCTTTTACCATTTTTGAATGGCATGTTCCTCTGGCATTGTCTATGCCTCATCCTCAGGCCACAGTGGAGGAAGCATAAGATATGACATTTAGTTGTTCCAATGTCAAAATAGTGTCATCCCATTTTTTCCCCCACGTATATTTCGCTACGGCCATGAATTAGTTTCCTTCACTAACAGTATGATTGCTGACAGGTTCCGGTTTCGGAATCTGTCCATCTCCTAATTGTCATTTGAGGCTGCTGCAGGCACACTGGGATCTGTCTGCTGGGATCTGTTCTCCATGGCCAATCTACCCTGGAATCCAGGAGAGATTGGACACCTGCATTCTACAGAGATATCTGTCCACACAAGACCTGACTGGTACTTTCCCATGTCTTATGCAGGGTCCTTTTAAATGGGTAGAAAAGAAAACCCAGCTCACAATTACAAGTACAGAGGACAGAAGTGAAAAGTGAAAGAGAGACCTCAGAAAGATTATTGTTCAACATATTGTTCAGCACTCTTTCATGAGAAGACTAAACCCAGGTTCAGAAGGAGATTCTCAATCACCTTAGGTCATGGTTGTCCCAAAGGTGCTTTTTCAAGGTGCAACTGGACTTTCTTTGTTTTTTGCTTGAAGACGTTTTGAGTCTCATCCAGAAAGCTTCTTTGGTTCAAGCAAAAAAAAAAAAAAAAAGGCCAGCTGCCTTTTGAAAAAGCACTTCTGGGACAAGGAGCCTGAGTGCAGGTCAGTGATGTGAAATACCTCCAAGCCTTTGACCTGTCACTCAGGCAGCTTGAAAAATAGATACACTTGGCCATAGGAAGGAGAGTCGTGAATGGTTGATTTACCCACTGACAGATGACTCAGTGAATGGAGAAATGAATTCAGAGGAGTCCACCCATCCTTTTCTTAATTTGTCCCTTATGAAAGCTGTAAGGACATCAGCACCAGACTGCACCTGAGTCATTGGCACAGTGCTACTTCTGCCAGAATAACTGAGTTTGAATAGTGCATACCCATCAAAAATAAAGCAAAAATTCAAACTAACAAAAATTATAATTAATTTTAACAACTTTTTAGTAATTTGTTTTAATAATTTAAAAACAAATTAGAATTTGTTTTTAAGAATTGCAATTGTTTGCATGTTTTTTTAAAAAGTAATCTAATTTCAACATTCTTAAATTCCAAGGGAAATGTGATTAGAAGGGGACAGGTTGGTCTAGTCCAGGAGTAGGCAACCTTGGCTCTTTTATGACTCATGGACTTCAACTCCCAGAATTCCTGAGCCAGCCAAGATGGCTCAGGAATTCTGGGAGTTGAAGTCCACGAGTCATAAAAAAGCCAAGGTTGGCTACCCCTGGTCTAGTCATTAAGGTATTGGATAATTTTTGTCTTCCTTCTTTTAGCCTACAGAATGGACAACCTCGTATGTTTCAGATATATGTAGTCATTGCATTAATTTCATGTGGGCCTCGGAATAATTTTAAAACTTCCTGAAATCTATCCACTTCTTTTTTGAAGCCCACCACTCAAAAAGGCATGAAGGGGATCAGAGAAAATAAAGACAGTGGCAACTTTAGAATAGACATCACTTACTACTTTTGATTTTTAAGGCGACCCATGATTTTCAACCGTCTCACTAACCCCCATGCGTTACAGAAATTTTATCCAGCAATTTTTCCCCCCTTATAAGAACCTCAAGAGCTCTCTTCTTCCATGATATTTCTTGGCATTAGGACTTCAAGCCATTCCGTTTGCAGGAGAACTTTCGGTAGATGCAGAATCTTGCCAGATTAGCTGGATTCTTATCAGTTCATGCAGCCATAAAGATGTTATAGATAAATCCAGCATAAATCTGAGCATTCCAAACTCCTTTTATGAATGGGGTGATAAAAAGCAGGCACAAGGAGACCAAGGAGGCTCTTAAAGCTGATCAAAGGATGCCGTTAGTAGATGCAGTGAGTCTCTAGGCAGCCAAAGGAAATAGAAACAAACCCCTAAAAATTCTGTTTTCTTACACAATAGGATACCAAACTCATCCCCCCCACACACACACACTCACCAAAATGAGTGCAATTTATCTCCGCTCCGGCAGATGTTGAAATGATGACATTCAACTAATTAGTTAACAAAAACTGTAAACTTGACTGAACAGGGATCTGCTTGAACCTGCAAAGAAAACATCCCAAACTGATCTGTGCTGTGTTTATGGAAAGATCAACTGTCTTGTGGAGAAGTTCTGAAAGGATTTACACCAACACTGAGAAATGAGCTTTTCTATCCCGCTCAAATGGTTGATAGCTGGCACCCAGCAGGAGCGTCACATTGAAGAATACAGGAAATCAATACCACTATTTCATCTAAGCAGCCTCTTTACCAATCCCTGTATAAATAAAAGTGATAATCGCCTTAGGCCCTGGTCTTGCTTAACTTTACCCTATAGGCAGCTTTTTTTTCTTTTTTTTCCTTTCTGAAGACTATAACAGGGTGGCTTGAATCCTCTTTTCCTTCTTTCCGTGACCATGTGAATGAAACAGTTTGAAGAATTCTCTCTCTTGCCTTTACTCTTTTTGCTTTGATGTATTATTTACAGATGGGGGGGGAGAAACAAGCAGTTTTAATATGCTATTGTTTCATAATATTTTCTGCCATTCTTCTAGTGCAATACCCCTGAGTGTTTTAATTATTTAAAGAAGTAAAATGTTGGGTTTTTTTTAAAAAAAAAAAAGAAAAAGAAAAACCTGCTGTTCCTTAGCTTTCGCTGTAACAATCCCTCTGACTGTCTCCAAACTTATGCAGGAAGCCACTGAATCTCTTAAACTTCATCAAGCATAATCTTTATGATCTGTGCATTAGATTATGCTAGGAATGCATGTAAAGATTCAGAAGGCTACCCTAGAGAAGCACTGCAAACTCCATTAGTTTTAGTAGGATACATTTCAGTTTTACGTTAGTAAAAATCTGGAAAAGAGAATATATGGAGAGTGCAATCTAACCGGAGATTCAGAAATAGAGAAATTGCAGAGGTGTCATCGTAATAACTCACAACAGTTCATTTAGTGACCGTTCAAAGTTACACCGCCGATGAGAAAAGTGTCTTAGGACAGTTTTTCACACTTATGACCGTTGGAGCACACACACACACACCATGCTCACCTGATCAAAATGCGGACGCTTCGCAATAGACTCATATTTATGACGGTCACAGAGTCCCGGGGTCATGTGATTCCCCTTATGTGAACGTCTGACAAGCAAAGTCAATAATCAAGCCAGATTGACTTAACAGCCGTGTTACTAACTTAACAACTGTAGCTATTCACTTAACAGCTGTGGTGACAAAGGTCATTAAATGGGGCAAAACTCATTTAAAACTGTCGCATTTACCAACGGAAATGTTAGGCTCAATTGTGGTTGTAAGTTGAGCACTTACGTAAAGTAGGGAAATACCTGTGTTGCGTATGGAAGGTCCCTAGTTCAGTCCCTAGCATTTCCGGGTCATGACTGCACCAGGAGTTTTGTGTGTGTGGGGGGGTGTCTTAAATCCTGAAGAGTTTGTTCTAGTCTGAAAAAAAAATATGAGCAAGAAGACCAATACTTTCCCTTGGGTTAAGGCAGGGGTAGGCAACTTTGGCTCTTTTATGACTCATGGACTTCAACTCCCAGAATTCCTGAGCCAGCCATGCTGAGGAAAAAGAGAGAGGTTCCCAAGCTGAGCCATGCTGGCTCAGGAATTCTGGGAGTTGAAGTCCATGAGTCATAAAAGAGCCAAGGTTGCCTACCCCTGGGTTAAGGCAACTTTGTATGTTCTTTCCAATATGGTCTCTAAAGCACAACGTAATATCTGAGGTGAATATTGTACCTGCAGGTGACAGTTCAATTCAGGTTTGAAGGGGCTTTAAGGACATCTCTGGGTCCAAACGGGATCTTGACAAAATGCCTATTTGTTGGTCATTTCAGTATTGGCTGACTTACCAGGCAGCAGTAGCTTGAATCAGCTAACAATAATTTTTGCAACAATTTCTACTTAGGTGGCTTGGAACAATCCTTTTAATTTTCAGAGGATGTTCCCAGTCTAATGAACACTTAAGGGTGAGCCTCATAAATTAGGACTGTGTTAGGATTATGCTGGGGTCATTTTGTATTGGATGCATATGCCTGCCTCCTGAACAGTTTTAATGGTTAGTTTTGATAATTATTGTAGCTCATAAACCAGCTCATAACATCTTAAAGTTATGTTAAGACAAGAGTCACAACTTCCTTGGAGGGCAGGCAAATTCCAACATTTGGCTCATTCTTAGGTAATCATGGGTATAGCCAAGGCAAAATATTTTTTTCACTTAATTGGCGGTCTATTATACTTTGACCACCTCATGTGAAGGAAGGACTCACTGGGGAAGAGCCTAATGCTGGGAAAGATTGAGGGCAAGAGAAGAAGGGGACGACAGAGAATGAGGTCGCTGGATGGAGTCACTGAAGCAGTAGGTGTGAGCTTAAATGGACTCCAGAAGATGGTAGAGGACAGGAAGGCCTGGAGGAATGTTGTCCATGGGGTCGCATTGGGTCAGACATGACTTTGCAACTAACAACAACAACAACAAATTATTCCATCCCATAAACTAATAAATAAAATTTCAGGCATATTATTACTCATATTTTAATAACTCTCACCTTTTATCATTTTACAAATTATAATCTGGGGACAAAGGTTGCCTTGGCAGCCTCCAGGGTTCACCTGTACTGAGATTTCAGTTTGTTGCAACACACAAATAAGCCTCTGGGCAGATATTTGTCTATTTGGGTGGTGCCAAAGTATTGTGCCGTTCTGCTTCCTCCATTCTTTCTGAGGAAAAGGATGTATTTGCTCCATACTGCAGAATATTTTTGAAAGTCTCCTCAGGGATGTCTGGCCTCAGAACTGAGCAATCGCTTTTTAGATTCATCCTAGTTATTCTTGTAACCCAATAAAATCCATACATGCTTGGAAGCAAGTCCCCCTGACTTCATGAGGTTGGTTTTCAGGTAAAGTAAATAAGTACAGGAGTATAACTTTGTCACAAAGAGGTTGTTTTTAAATAACAACAACAACAACAACAACAACAACAACGATGATGATGATGATGATGATGATGATGATGCAATGATTAGTCAAATCTGATGCAAAGGCCACTCCCTCTTGGCTATGACTGAGTCAGCCCTACCAGGTTCACCAATATCAGCTGATCCCACCCTAAACTAAGGAAGCCATCCATTGGACTTAAAGGCAGTATTTAGAAGTGGCAACTCCCATCATGCGCCTCAAATAAATCTTCTTTTTTTCTCTCTCCCTTCCTTTCTTTTCTGACCCAAGCCTGGCTGCTGGTGCACATGAAAGAAATTACAATAGCTTCTCAGTCACTGCTGCTTGGGTTCCTTGTGCACTACAGCATTTGTCATTGCCAAAACAGCAGAGTTTAATTAAGTGTTGTGAGCAGCCTAGTGAGAAACACACTTTAAATTAAACCTCTGTACGTGCGACTATTGGTTCTTTGCCTTTGGAACAATCAGCAGGGTATTGGCATAAATTCTGTCTCTCTAGGTTAAAGGCAGCTCCGCGCACCTCTAGCAATTCATAAATGAACCACCTTTCCTGGAACCATATCTTATTAAAAGCGCATTTAATTATTTCTTCCTTTTAAACACCGGTAGATGGAGGCAATAATTAATGTGACCACCGCTAAACATTGTATTTACTCTTGATAAATTAATGATATTATCAGGAAGATGCACCACAAACCCAGAATTTTAAAGATTGGGGGAGGAGGAGGGGCAAACTTGCACAGAAACTTTGTATCTCATTTAGTGCACATGCACGGAGGCACACACACACACACACACACACACACACACACACACACACAAAGACAAGGATAGAAGGAAAAAAAAACAGTAATAGATAACGGAGCGATGCAGCATTCTCCTTGAAAAATTATTACTACATTTCATAAACTTATTTTAAAAATGAAGACAGCTTTGCATTAATACCTGGACTTTCTTTTTTTGTGGCTAGAAATGGGGAAAACAAATGATACAAAATTTCAGAGCATTAAAAAAGTGGGATCATTGAAAAGGGGAGGGATGGAGGGAAGGAGGAAGGAAGGAAGGAAGGAAGGAAGGAAGGAAGGAAGGAAGGAAGG
>JAKJMR010000034.1:7232542-7242551 GCA_024449315.1 Daboia siamensis
GAAGGAAGGAAGGAAGGAAGGAAGGAAGGAAGGAAGGAAGGAAGGAAATTTGTAGATGCCTCCCAAAATGAGATTTCTTTGGCTAAATGCTGCCAGCAACAAAAAGTATCTGTAAATGGGAAGCAATTCAAAGGAACTACTTAGGGCCTACATCTAAAGATATGTAACAAAAACCCCAATCATTGACTGCTATCTCAAAAGAAAATGCTTTGGGCTGGAAAAGCAGCAGGGAGAGTAAAGCTTAATCCTCTTCCCATCAGCTGCCTTTTTTATTATTTTTTCTTTTAACCTGAGATCATGACCCTAATCCACTTTTGCTTTCATGGGGTGGAGATTCAAACAAATTTCTGAGGTAAATGTTTCGCGTTCCAGGCAGAGAAGATGGAAAATGGCTACGGTAGGAAGAAAAGAGAAATGGTGAGCAAGGTAAAAATATAAACAGGCATTTCCATTTTACTTCTCTGCTGCTTTGAACCTTCAGTTTTTGTTGTTTATGGCTATGCCTAGTGATCAGTAACCAGAGTTAGTGGGTGGGGAAAAAATACAAGGAACTTATGCGATCGAATATAAATATTGAAAATAAGCTACATAAACATTTTCTCTGTATGTTGGACTTTGGGATTCATGATGGTAAATAAAACCATTTTTGTGGCCACAGTAATGTTAGAAAAAGGAAACTCCCTATTACAGAATTTTTCTTCACCAGACATTGCTTGTTTGAATGAACCACACTAAATTTGCCAGCACTGGGAAATGTTTACATGGGCTTTAATTTTACATTTTGGCATGTGAGGAACACATGGGTACTTATAGTTTGTTAAATTTGTAGGCACCAAGTCCTATCAGAGTCTTGATATCTCACAGGACAGAATACAGTATGATAAATGATATATCTATAGTTAAAGTACCCCTTATAATGTATTAAAATAACAATAATCAAAATAGCAATACAAATAGTCCTCACTTAATGACTTTCATTCAGCAACCATTCAAAGCTACAATGACACTGAAAAAAATACTACCAGTTGCAACCAGTAATCAAAGTTACAGCCACTGTAATGCCCCACTGGTCATCTGGTCAAAATTCAGGCACTTATTTATGACCACAGAGTTTTGAAAAGAGCCATGGTGGCACAGTGATTAGAATGCAGGATTGCAGGCTATGTCTGCTCTCTGCCGACTGCCAGCAGTTCGATAGTTCGATACTCACCAGGCTCAAGGTTGACTCAGCCTTCCATACTTCTGAGGTTGGTTAAATGAGGACCTAGATTGTTGGGGGAAATATGCTGACTCTGTAAACCGCTTAGAGCAGGGCTGTAAAGCACTGTGAAGCGGTATATAAGTCCAGGTGTTATTGCTATTTAACTCCATCCATTTGTTTATCCCCCTCCCATCTCTTCTCTTTTGGCCACCTTGCACTCTGCCACCGCTGCCTATCCCTGCACCCTACCACCACCATTCGCCATCTTCTTCCTGCTGCTGCTTAGGAGATGCATCTAGCCAAGGCAGCGTTTGACTCTTCATGAACACATTAATGGTGCAGGTTCAATCAATTAATGTTCAAATATGTCATAAGTGCAGCTAGGTGCTCAACTTACAACTTGTGCTATGACTTCTGGAGCCCCCCCCCCCCCCGTCAAGAACCTGAGGCATCCTGTGCTCCATTTAATTATCTGCATGTTCATTTAATGGCCGCATTGGGGAAAGCATGGATGGGAGGGGGTGTCATAAGTGATCAAATGGGTGCTTCACTTAATGCTGTCACAACTACCAACCATAATGGGCAGTCTCCATTACAATCATGAGTCAAGGACTACCTACAGTATATATGTACCTCCACATCAGGTTTACACCTCAGGTTTGGGAAGAGTAGTAAAGGAGAAGGAAAGGTGAAGACAGTGCTGGGCTAGGGAGATAATAAGTTGGTACTTCCCTCATGCTATATTCTGGGACAAAGACCTCATTTGCCCAATAAGCAATTGGTAACAGAGCTGGAGAGCTGGGGAA
The DNA here is from genome assembly GCA_024449315.1 of Daboia siamensis. Lineage (NCBI taxonomy): Eukaryota > Metazoa > Chordata > Lepidosauria > Squamata > Viperidae > Daboia > Daboia siamensis. The sequence continues at coordinate 7,234,550 of JAKJMR010000034.1, forward strand.
TTAGAAACCGGAATACATTTGTGGAGCTATAGCAAAATTTAATTTAATTTAATGAAATTCATTTAACTTGATTACTTTCACATATTTCACCATGTCCACTTATGCTGCAATAAAAATTACAACTGAAGGGAATATGCTTAAGGCTTCGGGGATCATATATGGCCACAGAGACGTTATCCCCCTGTAGATCCTTGAGAAAGTTGGACCTCTTTGCTATAACTTTAATCAAGGAGACATTTTTTAAAAAGATCACAGGAAAACAACAACATGCTTAAATGGAATCTATTTAACTTAAGTAAATAGTATAATAAATACAAAACTAAACCAAAGTTGCTTATGTTATTATGTATAGTTCAGGAATGTATCAATTATAATTCACTTACCCATAGCTACCATCAGACTGATTAAAACTAAACGTATAAATTCACATTTATCGGTCATTTTACCCTCTTAAACTTTTTATGTTTTATCATTCCTTTTGATATACTTTCATTTTATATCATTTTAATATAGTTCTTATTATTACAATAAGAATATTATAGTTTACCTATAGATTTTAGTGAAATGGTATTTTTTTTTACATTTCATGTTAGGTGTTTTTATTCATCTGAAGGTATTAGCTCATAGTTTTATCCAAACTATGTACAACTCTATTGTATTCACTTCTATCATTTTAATTTTAATCCTATAATCTTAATGGCATTGGTAGCATTTTGTAGTTTGTACTTGCGATTTTAGTAATTTAGTAATAGAGTTTTAAGAGTTTCACAGAATTCTCAAAAACTCATTTTATTGCAAGAACTTTAGATATTTATTTTATTAATTTGACAACTATTTAAAAGAAAATTTCAAAATATAAGGCAATGAACAGTATCATAAGAGAATAATAGTTCAGTATCTGGAACTGCATCTATCAAATACCAAAATTGAAGGGCTGCACAAACATTAGCAAGTGTTTTTTTTGGGGGGGTGTGTGACAAAAAGGATTGTCCCTGTACAGCAATTCTTTGATAAAGTCAGGAAAAAGAGAACCACATGCTCTTAATTAATATTTGTCCTTTTATAAACTAGAGCAGACAATGACTATTTCCATTCACTGCCAATGATATAATTGAGTAATCACCTAATTTCATGTTTTAGATCCATGGTGCTCTTTCAACTGTGGAAGTGATTGTTACAGTTTTTTCCAGAGGAAACACCCATTCTTCCTCCTCTTCCTCTTTCTCCTCCTTTGTCTTCTCCTCCTCTTCCTCCTCCTCTATTTCCCCCCCCCCCCCAGAAGGCAGAGAAGTTTTCTGATTTTTATTAATGGGAATACAAGATACAATCCACTCTAGGGCCTTTTAGATCTATGTTATTAAAAGCTAAACATCATTGTGAACCATTCCATTCCTTTTAACATTAGAGCCTTCAAAGTCCTGTTAACTCTTTTTTTTCAATATTTGTTAACAAGCAGAAATATGAAATAAAAATGTCTCTACTTTTATTTCAGCAACACTGAAAGCAAAGCAAAACTTTGCCATTTCTATGCCTAAATTCAAGCGGACACCTCTCTTCACAATATGCATGTACATTAGACATTCGTTAGTGATTGTGATTGGACATTATTAAGACTACAATCTAAAAATAATTACTAAAGTTCCCCGCTAGGGACAGAGGAACTTTTAAATGAATCTTTCCCTGAGGTTATATCCCTGATTAGATGTTCTCACTAGCACTCAGAGATAATACATGTGCATCCATCCTGATTAGACCCACCCAAAGATAGACAGAAAAGCAACATGCATGCATGCAGATGCAACATGTTTACTTCATTATGCAGACAAAAACGAAGATGCCTTCTGTGGTCCCTGCTGCTGAAGCGATTGGCAATAATTCCAAATACTTCTTCTGCATGCTTTCTCCAATTTGTTATTCTGCCCTAAGAGACTGTTGAAAATGAATTGGGCAATGGCCTTGTTTCATGTCTGTTCCTCCCTCAGCATGGTAACTTGCTAAAAACTGAACAGAACCAGACCAAATTTGGGGTGAAAGTAGAAGCTAACAACAACAAAAAAAGGCAGCAATTAAAATGGCCCAGAACTGACTTGGGGCTGTAGAGAAAAATATTCCTGGGAAAAAATTTCCCCAATTCTTGCCTGTAGGAAAAGTATTTGGACAGCGTCTCAGAATGCTGCCAATTGCTCCAAATTAAGCCACACACACCCTCTCTGCTCACTTGAAACAGACTGGAACCAGTGCAGTGATTGGAAGAAATTCCAGAAGTCTGGATCTGCAGGATTTCTCCACCTTCTTAATTATCTCCTTCTGCAAAACTTGCTGGAACTTGTAACAGCATGGAGTCATTTATTAAAATTGCAATTATATTTAATTACAGATTGCTCAGCTTTAGTTCACATTATCACACATCTTATTCCACTTTGTAACTGTCAGGAAGTTGCAACCGTTAGCCTTTTAAGACTGACACAAGACTCGGTTTGCTGAGACAAGGCTGCTGCAATCGGGCAAGCCGGTCAGTGCTTTTGACATAGACATTTTGAAAAAAAAATGCTGCCAATCTTTAAAGGAATTCTATCCTTGACTTACTTATGCATTGAGCCTGTCAACTCAGCTTTCAGTAGAGCCAGGGTTAAATTAAAAAAAAAAAAACACCTTGTACCGTTTACCGTGAACCTTAAACAAACTTGCAGCAGCATTTTTCTTTGAGTCGACTGACATTTTTCTTTATGTTTCATCAGTCGTATCGGAGTGATCAGACAGCCGCTACACGTGGTACACCCACCAGGATTATTATCTAGACCAAAGGCCCAAAGCTCATTGTAGCAGGCATGTAATTCTTTACAATGTATGCCACGTTAACTGTGTTGGGTTATCTATTCAACAGCTGAGTGAGCTGGGCTCCCAGGCTCTTCTCAACAACCATGTAAGAAGGAATGACAATTGTGCTACTTCATAACAGCTGAATGAAACTCTGACATACACTTCACAGCAACCAGTCATCTATATAAACCAATTTCAAGAGCAAAATTGCATGGTGCCTCCACTCTGTTATAAACACAATGATACCCACTCAAAGCTGATGAATGTACTGTATTCCTCTAGAGCTTTAAAGAACCAATTCTTTGCATCTTTGCATTCTTCCCAGCAAATTAGGCCTTGGTGTACTAAATTTGTAATTTAGTTTTCCCAAGTCTCATATTGCAAATCATACACACACAAACACACACACAAATACACACACATACACACTTACACACATACACACACTAGCTAGAGCTAAATATTAATATTCTAGAGCATTACATTAAAAAGCTCTTATTATCTCCTTTCTCACACCTCTTGCAAAGCTATTGTAAGAATCTGATGAACTAAAATGGAAAGTAAGGTATTAACGGTGGAAAGTAATTATAGTCTTAAACATTAACTCCCTAGCAATTTTCAAATTAGTGACAGTATCATTTCATAGGATTACATAAAATATAATCCTTGCAATGGGATAAAATGTAACCGCAAACAGAAACCCTTTGTAACAAAACAAAATGAAACAAAAATCCACCTTAATAGCAGGGAAGCTGGGAACATATTAAAGATTAATAAAAACAAATTAAAAACATTTTGCCAAATGGGAAGTTGTTTAGTTTTAGTGTGGTACTTTGACATCTTAGCTAGATTTCTCACTACTGGGATATTTCAGTAGTAACTCCATCACAGCAATGCAAATTATAGCAATGCACAAATCGTGGTAAAATTTATGAGATTTGGATTTTGCAAATAATGTCAGTTTTCCATCTGAAATTCCCATTGAGATGGTAAACATTATTTCTCTCTTATATGCAATGAATACTCTCATATGCTGTAGTCTTATGCACTGTGTACATAATATATACAGTAATGTCAAATACAGGAGAAAATGAGAAAATAACCTTTCTTCCGTTAACCCTAACAATCCCTGAGGGGAAAAAAAGGGGGAAAATAAAACTAATAATCCTACTGCTATTAAGCAGAATCGCTAGATTTTCTGATTAGCAAGATCTCTGCCCCATTTCTTCTGCTTTTACAGGCATATTTTAATGCATGTGAAATTTCTATTATTTCTTGCTGGCTTACATTTCCTAGTTAAGTATTCATAATTTACCAGTTTAAAAGGGAAATATACAGGAAGACAACACCTTTTAAACCACAATACTATATATGACTATAATAGCAGTCACTTATATTAGTTCTTGTATTGTTGAATGGTTGTATTATTGCTGTTACTAACAATAGCAACAGCAACAGTTTATAGTGTTTTAAGTTAAAATAAACATTTTATCATCATTAAGAGACACAAAAGGGGCCTAAGGTAAAGGCTAAGAAGAGGCTTCAGGCATAATTTAAGTATGAGGGCACAGGGAGTTGTGAATAGAATTGGAAGAAATTTCAGGGCCAAAAAAGTGCTGAACTAAGACTTGGAGAGACCAGATTCAATCCAGTCTCAATTGAGAAACTCCCACTGGGTGACTTTTTTTGGGGGGGGAGGGGGGGCACCAATTAACCTGTAGTCTGGGCTAGTTATTCTTATTAGGAAAGGATTAAAGAAAGAATAAAGAATGAAGATGGGAAAGTGTAGGTAGATTGAATTAATGCAGAGGTAGTTAATGAATGGAAAATGGAAAACAGAGCCAGTAAAAGTTTGTAACCAGAAAAAAAAAACCCCACAACTGCCTAGTTTGCTTATCATTGGGCCTTCCTTAAAATGCCTGCATTGCATCCTGCAGTTCATCACCTGCTGCTTCCAGGCAGCTTAGTTTCCAAAGTCACTTGGTGCTTTCAGGAACACAAATGCAACATGAAGCAGCAACCTTACTAGAGAACTATAAACAAATCACAGACACTGATTGGCCTGTGAAAACACTTTGGCTTTTTCTTTTCATTTCCTCTACCAATCATCTGCTTAGATATCCTCCATCCAGTTGCTATTCAGAGGCCTGAAATGAAGCAACACTTGGCTCCTTGTTGTTGTTAGCTGCAAAGTCGTGTCCGACCCATCGCAACCCCATGGACAACGTTCCTCCAGGCCTTCCTGTCCTCTACCATCTTCTGGAGTCCATTTAAGCTCACACCTACTGCTTCAGTGACTCCATCCAGCCACCTCATTCTCTGTCGTCCCCTTCTTCTCTTGCCCTCAATCTTTCCCAGCATTAGGCTCTTCTCCAGTGAGTCCTTCCTTCTCATTAGGTGGCCAAAGTATTTGAGTTTTAGCTTCAGGATCTGGCCTTCTAAAGATCTGGCTCCTTGGTACACACTCACAAAAAAACATCAATTGTTGTAAGGGTCTGTTTGAGAATAGCAAAACCAGGATATTACTTATGAATGAAGATACCAGTAAGAAAACTAAGAACTGAAGCAATAGCCTCAAAGTAGAACTCTGTGCGTTATTTCAAAGAAGAAAGCTGGCACAGAAAAAAGATGCACATTTATACAGAGTTTGCTGTGACAGCAAACACTTGTATTTACGATCGTTAAATAAAAAGCACAGAGTGAAGGCCTCAGATCAAAATATAATTTAGCCCGTAGTTATTGATGCTATTCCATTTTATTCTTCTTAATTTTTTTCCTTTAACTTGCCAATCAGATCTGCCAACAAAATCATCTGCAGTCATTTGTCTTGTGTTGAAGGGAGTCAGGTTTGGATTGAAGACATTTGTTCAAGTTTTCCCTCACAGTTAACATAACTAATTAAGGTAGTTTTAGAAATCTCCTTAGCCCAAAGTCAAATAATGATGAATGAATGAAAGGCAGCCATTCATTTATGGAAATAAGATTTTCTTTTCTCCCATTCCAAGTTGCAATCAAATTATATCCTTCCCCAAAGGTTTTGGTGGACAGTAGTTTTGCTCATTTATTTCCCGAATTATTAGCAGGAGCTGAGATTTTATTTTTCCTAGACAACAACTGCATCCATAACTATCTTGAAATCTGAATATGTGGTAAAACAATGAATGCTTGGTTTGTTGTCTTCAACTTTCTCTTGTTGATGTTAACTAACATGTTGTTTATGATGTGGAAGAGGAAAGGAAATAAATAAAGCACCTGGAGTAAGTTATTTAAATTGTTCTCAGGGGCACATTTTGCATATGACTATAAAGTTGTGATTAATAGGTTATTGAATGTATTAACAAGGGCTCTAGCAAACAACACAATACCACTAGCCATTTCTATTTTAAATAGTGCTGTAAGCAAACAGGTCAGCAGAGCTACAAATTCTGGCCAACAAGGCCATCAAAGCTTCTGAGATTGCTGCTTTTCTACCCAGTGGGCTTTTTTCTTCATTGTAAGCTTAAATGCTCCCATCAGGCTCCCAATTAAGAATAACTGTAAAAATAATATAGGGAGGAAAATGTACAAAACAATGGTCAGTGTAGGTGAGAAATTGAAATAGCTCCATGAACAGGTCACAATGCTCCTGACATAAAGGTGACATTTGGAACATAAAGTCCCTGGGTTATGATGGTTATTCCAAAACTAATTTACTTCACAATTTAGGGGGGGGGGGAATGTAAAGATTGTGAAAGGAAACGGTTGACTTTGGAGGAAAATGAATGGATGTGCCTCAAAAACTAGAATATATGCAGCACTTCTAATCAAGCCCACTTAATGAAGACATGCCCCAATGATCTTAATATTAATTTGCTATTTTGAGAAAAGAAGCACTGGAGAATCTTTTCTCTGTAATTTTATTATAGGGCCACTTCATTTCTTTCATTTCAGATCACACAGATCAGGATTAGCTCATTTTGCTGCTGAGGCAAAATATGAGAGGACATCTCCTTCTCCATTGTACAACACAAAACATAGCTTAAGTGGACCCTGAATCTTCTTTTAGCACTGGACGATGGATAGCATCCTTCACAGTACCTGAGGTTAAGGGAGAAGAAGTCATGCATACGTCTGTTTTCTAAGAGAAGAAAATATCGGGAGAAAAAGTTGGTGAATCTGCTTAGGATTAGACACCTAATCATCTAAGGCTCAATTGTTGTAAGTAAGCTTAACCACATTCTGTATTTTTACTCTTGTGTAACCATGCGCAGGTCTGAGTTGTGAAATGTCTAGTATGGATAACCAAAAAAATTCAGATCTTGATTACATGTTACATATGAAAAGGTAAACCAAAGCTGGCTATGCAATCTGTGTCATATTGTTAAAATATAACTACACATCCAGTGGAATGAGATTCATAGGGGAAATAGGCAGCTTCAACTGTCCTTCATCTTTAATGCAAATTTTAGCAGCCAGAGTTTAGATTCCATTGAAATGTGAATAACTAGATGGTAAACCTGTATAATATTCTACCAGTAGACCCCACAAAAACAAGGTAGCTTTATCTGTCCAAACCATTTAAAGAATGAAAGGTTGTGGTTCATACCTATTGGGGAAAAGGGAGAAAAATACAGACAATCACAAGCCAAACTGTTGATTACATTTATTTGGCTAGATCACTTTTGTTTTCTACCAATCAAGGACTTTAAATGGGTGTGTGTGTAGAAGACAGAAATCCGAATCAGCTTGTCTTGAGAAGAAGAAGAACTTCTCTATTCCCCCTTTCCTTTTTTTTCCCCCAGCAGGCTTTTTTGGCAAGCATTTTTCCCCCAAGATCAACTAGCTTTAATTTTAAATTTCAAAAGCCTTGCATTTAATCCCTTGAGCTGGCCTGGTACCTTCCACCATCTGTTCATTGGTTTTGTTATACCAGCATACACCTGCAGAGTTTTGCAACATTTCAAGCTGCCTGGGGACAATAATAATAATAATAATAATCAAAATAATTATAATTTTCATAAACTAAAGACTTCCATTCAGACACTACAAATTGTTTCATTGACTTTGGAGTGTATATGTATAGGGAGAGAGAGAGGAAAGAAAGAGAAAGAAAGAAAGAAAGAAAGAAAGAAAGAAAGAAAGAAAGAAAGAAAGAAAGAAAGAAAGAAAGAAAGAAAGAAAGAAAGAAAGAAAGAAAGAAAGA
>JAKJMR010000034.1:7244673-7273791 GCA_024449315.1 Daboia siamensis
TCTCTCTCTCTCTCTCTCTCTCTCTCTCTCTCTCTCTCTCTCTCTCTGTGTGTGTGTGTGTGTGTGTGTGTGTGTGTGTACATTACATGGAGCCTCTCAAGATAACTAGAGCTGCAAAGAATATGGAACTTTAAAAAAAATACTTAATCAGGCTGCCAAATGGTAACTGAGGGTTCACCTTTAAAAGCTGTTGTTCCATTCTTGCATTCAATCTTTCTAAATTCAATCTTATGAATTTAGAAAGATTTCATTAGTTTTTGGAAGGATTATTATTATAGGAATCTTTAAGCAGCTGGATTCTGGGCCATAGTTGTCTGGGGGGGGGGGGAGAAGTAATGAAATAGGCATCAAGAAGACCTGATGTAAACCGTGACTGACATGCTTGCACCTAAAATTGGTAGACAAGTACAAAAGGGGAGGGTTCATGTTGTGACATCATCAATTGTATGTCTTTTTTTTTTTTGAGCAATAGATTTCTGAGTTCCTGGGGTCAATTCTACTTAAGGGCAGTGTAAAAGTAGAGTGCACAGTTTAAAGCCCCATAAATGCATACAGATATGCCTTTCACACACACACCTTCCAAAGTGGGCTGCCATACTTTTATGTAAATAAAGAAAACTGTTTATGCAGTGTGTTTTATTCCCAGTCCATTCCACTTATAATAGAACCCAACTTTAGAATGGGGTAAAGGATTTCCAAAAAGGAAGTCAGGTGATGGGTTCCTGAGACCAGAAATTGTGGTTGAAAGCAGTAGACAAGAGCACATGGTCTGTAATATGTTCAGCTTCTCTAGTAAAGAATGCCAGGCAGAAAGATAGGTCAAGAGAGAACTTCTGTTCAATGAGTAACATCCCTCCCTCCACCTAGCTTTTTCCAGTATGTCACTGAAAGGTCCACTTTTGCTGTAAAGAGACAGCTTCTATGAAAGTGAGGATAGATTAGTCCTCTATACTAATGGTTCTTGATTTACAATCTTTTACATTTAGCAACTGTTTGAAGTTACAATGGCAAGAGAAAATTGACTTACAACTAGTGGTGGGATTCAGCCAATTCACATCACTTCAGCAGAACTGGTAGCTAATGTTTTGTTGTCCAGGCCCAGAATGGACTTCCAGAAGCGGCATCCACGCAGAGAACCGGTTGTTCACATATCTGAATCCCACCACTGCTTACAACTGGTCCTTGCCCTTATGACCATGGCAACAACTCCATGGTCAGATGATCAAAATTAGGGTGCTTGGCAAGTGACATGCACTTATGATGGTTGCAGTGTCTCAGGGTCATGTGATTGCCACTTGCCATTTTCCCAGCCAGCTTTCCCACAGGCTTCCAACAATCAAAGGGGGAAGCCAGATTTGCTTAACAACTGCATGATTCACTTTAACAACTGCCTTGCTTAGCAATTGAAATTCTGTGGCCGTTTATGGTCATAAGTCGAGGACTACGTATAATCCTTTTAGCATATGCTCTACAGATGACTGAAGGTTAGAAGGTGGCACAGGGTATAAGCCAAGTCATAAGCTACATGCAAATATCGTCTTCTGTTTCTGTTAAGGGTATCGGTCTGCAGTGAGGCATGCAATGAACAGGCACTTCTTATAAATTTGTTCCCTGCTACACAGCTTTCGCCGTATGATGTGAATAGGTGAGTCTCGCTTGCCGGCATCGATGCAGGATGGCTGCATAAACCCTTGCACATCATTATTATTCTGACAGCCCCATGGTGCTAGCAGTTCGTTACATAACAGGGTTTTGTGCTTCAGAAACAGAGGATGATTTTTCCACAACTGCAGTCTAAGCAATATGTTTTGTCCATTCAGAGCTGGCTTAAATAATAAACTATCCCATAAAAGTGGCTTATGATTCATTCTTCATGAATGGTTTTTTCATACGGTATTTCAGAAAGGGCAATCCCTGTTCCCAGAAAGGGACAAAACGGATGCAGGCTATACAATTCTGCCAAAGATTGCATTTGATTGAAGCCAAAGCCAAAATGCTGACTGACCCTATCCTCTGAAAAATAAACAGGGTCAAGACCAAAAAGCTAAATGTAATCAAATGTATACTAATTGAATTTAAATTAAATTAGGAACAGTTGATATAATTGTTCACATATTTTCAGGAATGAAAATAAATAATTCCTGATGAATGGAAGAACAATTCTAAAGTTAGGTTCTGCTGAAAGGGGAATGGAGTTACAGCATAGTTCACAAAAGTGAAAATGCATTTCAGAATTAACAGATGCTCGTCTCCCCCCCCCCCCGCCGCCTTATTTTTCAGCTTGCCTTCTTCTTATTCTTTACATTTTCAAGAAAAATATTCAAGGTTGCCACTGTTGTGAAAGGAAAAAGTCGATCTTCCATAAAAAACCAAGGTTGCATAGTGCCTTTACTTCTGTTTTGACAGGGGATTTCGAGATGGGGGGTCAGAGGAAGCAGGAATTCCTGCCAAGGGGAGCCCACAGTTCTAAAATTGCCAATTACTCAGGAGCAAGAGTTGGGACTGTTTTGGTGGTGGAGTAGCTCTGCTTTCTAAGTGGCCAGAGGCCACATGATATTGTGCAGATATGTAAGTATAATACATCCTTTGTGTTTTGAAGGGAGGATAATGTGGAGAGAAGTACTAACCACCACTCCTATTGAAGAAATCTATTGTCCACCACTTCATGCCATCAACAGTCCTTCTAAAAATGGCAAAATGTCCTGTTGTCCCGTTGACCTATGGATGCAGTGTTCTTCCACGCTGATTATCCAGCATTTTCTGCCCTTGATTCAGTCTAGTGGCTCCTTTGGCTGGGTGAGCTAAGCACAGAGACCTTCCTTTTGGTCTTCTATGTATGTTTGATGTCCAGCTTATCAGTATACTTCATCATCACTCGGTTCCTTAGGTTATCACAGGATGGTTCCTAGAAGGGGAGGATGCAGACTGATAATCAACTAACCCCATTTATATTTTAATTTTGAAATACTATTGAAAAGAGAACCACAATGGAACATATTGAAAACAACTGAAACAACAATAAGCTAAAACAACCTAAGGAAAAGGTCATTAACAATGGATGGTTGGATATATCAATTGCATCTTTGATGGGGACAGTCTGAAGAAAGCAGGCTTTTTTTTGTGGCAATGCACTTTTCTGTATATACATACAAAAAAGCCAGAAACAGTGATGTGATGTTGCATCAATGCTTTCCTCATTCGGCCAATAGCAGCAAGCTCCTGTTAATACCCGTGTAAGTTACATAGTACGTGTAAAAGATGGGTGAATGTATAAATCAGGAAAAAACGTATAGGCACTTAAAGTTGACTGGAATTTGATCAGAACTGTGAAGGGCTTCCATGTAGGAAATAAATGGAAAGTGCAGTGCCATTGTATCTTAATGTTTTGTGTTCAGCACTTAAAATTAGCATTCTTTGCTTGCTGTATTTGCTGAGTAACTATTAAAATAATTATAACCATATGTTATCAATGTGCTGCTGTTTAACTCACTGATAATCTCTAATTATGCTCTATAGGCAATACTGCCATTAAATATAACTGTTTAACAGGATCTTGCAGGTTGGAATCCAAAATTATTGAGTTCAAGATGATGAAACATGGCTTTAATTCTTTATGTCACCTTTCTAATAAGAAATAACTATTTAGGAGTTGGGGGGGGGGAAGTAGATGTTTATTCTGCCTTTCTTTTTGAGTTATAAATCAATATTCTTTTCTCCTCCTATCTTCCCTACAATAACAACCCTGTGAGTTGAGTTGGGCTGAGAAAGAGTGACTGGCCAAAGTCACCCAATCGATTTTCATGTCTAAGTTGAGACTAGAACTTATAGTCTCCTGGTTTCTACCCCAGCATTTTAACCACTACACCAAACTGGCTCTCAGTTTTGGTAGAATTAAAGTATAATAGAAAGAGAAATTAAACTGTAAAGAAATAAAAATTTCAATCAATAATCCAGAACCATGTTCTAGATTTCTAGAATTCTTTCAGAATGAAAGAATAGATCCATCATGACATTGCCTTTCAGGAAAACTCATGGTTACTGAATGCTTGGGAATAAGCGGAGTCCTCCCACTATACCCTCCATATATTCTTGGTTATATAGTATACTGCATAAAGTGATTTTCAGTCTTCTCTCAATTTTTTATTTTATTTTATTTTATTTTAATTCCATTTATATCCCGCCCTTCTCCGAAGACTCAGGGCGGCTTACAAGCTTAGCAGTAGCCTTCATTCTATGTATATGCCTGCTTATTAGGGCTTTCACACACACCCCAAGCGGCATTATTACAAAGTCAGCTTAATTGCCCCCAACAATCTGGGTCCTCATTTTACCTACCTCGGAAGGATGGAAGGCTGAGTCAACCTTGAGCCTGGTGGGATTCCCACCTGCACTAATTGAATGACGCATACACCATTGCCCTTTTTCGTATAAGGCAGGGGTGTCAAACTCGCCTCATCACTTTGCGACGTATCGTGATTTTACCCCTTGCCGGAGCTGAGGTGGGCACGGCTTCTCCATGATGCATCTGGCCCGTGGGCCAGCAGTTTGACACCCCTGGTATAAGGGTTCCCTGTATAAAATACACACAGAGAAAACAATGATATCTTGAAAGTAATGCAGAGGAAAAACATAACTTATTTTGTAGGCTTTTTAACGGTCCATCAATGTTTTACCCTAACCTAGTAAGGTAAGGTAGGCATCAGCCTTCCCCACTCCAGATGTGTTGGAACTACAATTCCCAGAACTTTTATGCCACATAGAATCCTAGGCATTGTAGTCTCACACTTCTTGTGGGTGCCATGTTGAAAAGCCCTTTGCGTACTTCATGAGAAATGAAACGAAACTCTTCAGTGTTCCCTGCCCTCCCGATCAGCTAAAATCAAAGAGCTAAGTTGTCGTCACATGTATTTCTTAGACAAAGAATTAAAATGAATAGCTCCTCATTCTTCTCAGTGAAATATTTTGACAAATCTCACTGTAAAAGTTGTATAGATTATAATAGCTGTCATACCCTACCCTACAATTTAAAGATCTTAAAGACACACAATTAATACATCACCTCGACATTAGGCATGAAATTGTTAAGTCATTTCCCACAACAGACACTTGTTAGTTGATAATACATGATGGATAATTGTGAAGCTATTTCATAATCCAACTCAAGGCCTGGAAAAGAACATTTCACATTGTGCATGTATTAGGCATTTATCATACAGCTAAGAAAGGCACATTTGATAAATCCTCACTCAGCACATTATCTGCACTGATGAAGTACATGTGTATAGTTGTGTGTATGTGTGGAGAAAGAGTGCACTTTCAGATTACACACAAACACAAACAAGAAACCTTACTTTTCAGTACGTGACAATACCCACTAAAATGCTCAGTATTTAATTTATCAAACCTTTGGATAGTGAATGAATAAAGGTAAAAATAACGGGCTAGTTATAAACTAGTACTATGATGATGACATTGTGAATTATTGAAAAAGGGCATATTCAATGTGACCACAGAGCCATCAATCATAATAGACATTGATGAGAAAAAGAGGTTTCAGTCACTTCCTATCTGCCATGAGAACAATTCTATCTCACAGGTAGCTGTGAAGTGCCAAATGACCCGGTGTCACTTGCATTGTTGCTCTAGCCTTTGAACGGAGAGAGTAGATTCTCTCAATATTAGAATCGAATGAGTAAATAAATTCTCAGTTCACTGCCACACTCCTTCAGAGTGCACACTTCAATTTGTCTAACAATAGAGAAGACAGAAAAGCAGAAATCTCTTAAAGCAGGGATGAATTTTTTATGGAATGTTCAAATCCTGCTGCAAAGAATGAGGTTTTAAATGGTAGCAACCCTTCTTTTAGCCAAAGTCTCCCGAGACAAAATCTTCAGGAAATGTTTTGTGTTGAATTCACAGGGCTTTCCAAATACTTCCTTTCCATAGAAACATTCTGCTTTAGAACACACACACAGAGAGAGAGAGAGAGAAAGAGAGAGAGAGAGAGAGAGAGAGAGTGCAGTCCATTGTATACCCTGATCTTTCAGGAGAGCAAATTAAGCTATAGTTAAAAGGGAGAGGGAGAAAATAAAAAAAAAGAATGAAAATTCTCTAACAAGGATAGATCATTCTACAAACAGTTACTTAGAAATGAATGATCCCCAATAGTTTTTTTCCCCTCCTAATTGCAAAAGATAAAGCATCAAAACACCAGTGATAAAATCACCAGTCTTCACTGTAATCCCCAACATCTGTGGGCAAAGATTCTCGAGAATTATTTAATAATGAATTCTGTCTGAGATTCCTTAGATCCCATGCCTAACATAGGGAGTAGTAGTATTAAACTAAGACATGGTTATTTACTGGTGTTCATTGAATAAGCTGCAGGTGGCTTTTCATTAACCTGTCAATTGTAGTTCACTAACAGCAATGATTTCATTCACATAACAGACAAGCCAACCCGAATAAATCCTAGGATGACTTAATGCCATGTGTAAACCTGGTATGTATAGAGTTAGCTGTACCAATGATCTAACTCACTATAAGGTAGTTTCTAGACCTCTTCTGAAAAGTGACCCAGTATCATGGCTGCATCTCACCTATCCAAGCTTCACGAGCTGACAGCCTGACATTAGCATGGCGGGGGGAGGGAGTTGGAAAGGTTGGAATGTAAGGAAGAAGGGGGAGGATGGAAAGCTGAACTGTGTGAAAAGCTACAGCTAGCCAAGGTCAAATAATGATATGCAGAGTTGGGAACCAAGCACCTGTTCCTAAACAATATATAAGCACCTGACTGGACATTTGCAGATAACAGCCAGGGAGAAAAAAGGCACTTTCTTTTGTGTGGTTTGCACGGGAAAACCTCAGATTCAGCTTATACTACTTCTGTAACCATTTAAGCTTCAGTAAAGTATACTCTTGGCAAAACTAATGGCCAGGAGTCTTTGTTTACTAGATGACTGAGTGGGACAGTTGACATCCATCCTGAAAAACCAAGGATTTCAAAAGCAGTCTGAAATATTTTGAAGACTTTTTCCAGTTGTTAGAACTGCTGACTATATGGAAGATCTACTTGGTCAGAAGAATAGGGAACCAAAGTAATACATGATTATTCAAAGTTCACTCCACATGGCAGTTTTCTACTGAAATCACTGAGACAAATCCTCATCTAATTTTAATGGGTGAGTTTATTTTTGTTTGTCTTCAAAAGTGTTAGAAATTGTTGGAAGAAGTAGGGCTTACTGGGGGATTTTTCACCATCTTGGTGAAACTGCTAAAAGAAGGCTGGCTGGTTGGATTGGTCTGGCTGTATGAACATTTTGAAACGTATTTAAAACAAACAGAGTTTTTAAACAAAAATGCTTAAGAAACCCAAATCTACAGTAGTACTCTTTCGCAACTAGCACCAAGAAGATTATAGAATTTCTGAATACTTGGGGAACTATAATTGAAGCTCAATACTAGTAAAACAGATATCCCTTAGATAAATCATTTTGAGATTGAGTTTAATCTGTTTGTGTTAATCACATTTTTTCTGAAGGAACTAAGTCAAGCCTCAAGATGGTCAGGAGTGCATTTATCTTCTTTGCTAATGGGCTCCTTCCTAATGAAAGGAGATCTGGCCCCAGGGACCCCAAGCTTCCCTTATAACGTGCTCTGTCCTGGGGTCTCTAGACTTGGCAACTTTAAGACTTGTGGACTTCAACTCCCAGAATTCCCCAGCCAGCATGGACTTCTGGAAATTGAAGTCCACAAGTCTTAAAGTTGCCAAGTTTGGAGATTCCTGCTCTATCCTGCACTGTCTTTGAAAATATATTTAAAATAACAGCTAACTTGAATGCAAAGTATAGTAGCTTTCAATCTCTTTTTGAGCCTAGTCTTGGATTACGATTTTCAGCTATAAAGTCCCAAATATTTGAAATTAAGATCTCTAAAATTCTACTATCTTCAGAATGGCCTGTATCCTTTTCAGCCATTCTGTCCACTTTATAAAAGGAGTCGAAATAAATGTGGGGTATCAATTAAAGTGTTAGATCAGAATTGGGAAGAATTATATTCAAGTCTCAACCTAAGCAATGGAAGCTCACGGAGTCATTTTGGACCCGTCATTATCAACAAACCTCACATAAAGTGGTATGGATGCTCTTTTGAGTTTGTGAAGGAAGTGTGGCATTTAAATCAATCCCTATAGTTCAGTAGATTAGGCTGAGACAGCAGCCTAACTACATTTTTTTCCTCCCACAAAGGTCCCATCCCTACTGAATTGTACAGATATATTTTAAATCATGCTGTTTTGAGGGTCTCTGAAGGCCCCCAATGGATTTTAAGATTAGTTTTGTTTGTTTGGGGAAAAAAACTTTGAACAACTCTTCTTCCAAAATAAATAGATGTTTAAGGGGTTTTTTTTAGATATTTAGGATTTTTTTAAAAAAATGTAATAAATGAACCATAATAAAAATTATTTTAATTCCTTTAATTCCTAAAAAGGGAGGTGGTAGATTACCTTAAGAGTTCTTTACTGATAAAGGTGAAAGAAAAGGCAATATTGTGAAAGAAAAGATTAATTGAATGGCTCTCAGTAGGTCAGTTTGGGAGTCTATGTGTGCCAGTTCCTTGCTTCACAGCAAATTCGTTCTCCTCCTTTGAGTTCCCTTCTGTAATCTTCCTTCCGTTTTCATCGCTGCGCAGCCTCGCCCAGCTCTCTGGAGTGGGGAAAGAAGCGCACCACCACTTAATTGCTAATAACAGGTAAATCAAAGGTAAAAGAGAAACTAATTAATTTTCTCATTCAGTTTTATTTTACTGTTAGTGTTTTGAGAAAATACAACAAAACCCCATTAGTGTTAAGGTAGGATCATGAAACAACATAATATAATGCAAGGAAGACAGTTAGTAGCATCGAGGAATGTTAAATTACTAATTAACTCCAAGTTACTGTATAAGAAAGCATAGTAATTTACAGGATTATTGCAACGTGAAACGCAGAATGCCACAAGGGTCAGCTAAGGAGCATTTCCTTCCATATCCTTCCCCCACCCAAGTGGTGCTCACTGCAGAATTCATCTGGTGTTAAAATGGACCGTCCATACCCAGAGTTCAGTGCTGCTAATTAGCTGCTGTGGAGGGTTTTTTTAGTAGTCATTCCACTCCAGGCCTGTATTAAGCTGCCAACATCGCCAACTGCTCAAGGTTCCCCCTGCTCAGAGGATCCAGCTGTCCACCTCTTACCCCCATGGAATGCCATTCAAGTGGTTGCCTGCCAAGACAAGCCTCTGTGTGAAGGAATTACCATTACAATGATTCTGTGTCCGGCAGTCAACGAAAAGCAGGCTGCTGAAGGAAGGTTTTAGGACCAGGGTGCACCAGTATTTCTGTTTCAAATATAGAACCATGCTTTATATAGGCAGTCCTCCACGTGCGACCACAACTGAGCCCAAAATTTCCATTGCTAAGCAAAACAGCAGTTAAGTGAGTTTTGCCCCCATTTCATGACCTTTCCTGCCTGTTAAATGAACCACTGCAGCTGTTAAGTTAGTAAAATGGTTGTTAAGTGAATCTGGCTTCCCCTTTGACTTCGCTTGTCAGAAAGTTGCAAAAGGTAGACCCCGTGACTCTGGGACACTGCAACCGTCATAAATACATGCCAGTTGCCAAGTGTCTGAATTTTGATCACATGACCATGGGGGTGCTGCAATAATTTGAAAAACAATCACACGTCACTTTCTGCAACTTCAAACGAATGATTGCAAGTTGAGGACTACCTCTATACATCCTTGTGGATATCCACACATATGCTTACGCATACACACACACATTTATCCATGTTTGTATACCAACACATATGCGTACGCACCCATACACACACAAAATCTGAAATCTTTATCCTACGGAGATATGATTAATCAAACCCCAAGGATTTCTACAATCTGTTTAAACATTTATTTAACCAAGGAAGCAAGGAGAGCTATCTTTTAGTTTTACCTAAATATATAAGAAGAATGCCATAACTTTGATTAATAATGGATTAAACAAACCTTCCACACATCAAAGGCAGGAAGGAGGGCTGTCTCCAGAAGAGCAGGGCTATCAAATGCCACTTTGTTGTCTTAAATGGAGCTCAGATCTGCAGAGCCCCATAGCATTCTGCACATGAAAGTTGGAGGTTATAGGTAAGGGGAGCGTTTAGAAACAGAACGAAAAGGAAGAAATTATTCTTATCTCTCCCAACCCCCTTTTTTTAATTAAACAAACATGGCAGAGATTTAAAAAACACTGGGGAAGGGGGGGGAATGAGATCGTCTTACAACTGCCCAGTGTTGCTGGCTTTATGACTAATTTATGTTTAACCTTCTTGAGAATTTACGATCAGAATACACTTTCCTTGTGAAATTCAAAGCTGCTGTCACTGGCAGCCAAAGAGTTTTTAAGGGGAATTGTCCTCACTCCTACCCCACCCCTCTGAAAAAGGCTGTGGGATCATTTGGGGTGTATGATAATCAGCATTAGGGATTATTCTGACCAGAGACACCTGCATTCTTCAGCTTCCCATCTGGGTCCGAATAAAAGGGATTGTGCAGCTTCGTCTCTTCTCTTCCTTGTGCTTTTCAGTCTGTTTCTGAACGCTCCCCTTATGTATAACCTCCAAGTTTCATGTGCAGAATGCTATGGGGCTCTGCAGATCTGAGCTCCAGGCACAGAATGGCACCACAAATATTTCTCCTAACATGGTGGCTCTCTTCTCATTCCTGCTTTTTAGAGAAATTGCCCACCTATTTTGTTTTTGTTTTTTGTTTTCCTGCTCATCAGTTTGGAGGGACAGTTTCAAGAAGTCATTTATAAGCTGCTCTAATTCTTAGTGTCCTTTTTCTTACCAGAATAACCTCACTGGATAGTTTCTCTACCTAAAGCTAATATCCCCCCCTTTTTTTTATTTTGAACAAATCAGCAGCAGGAATGAATCGGATTCCTTTGCTTAAACTTGCGGTTGCCTCTCCTGACTAATTTGGCCAGCAGCTCAAGAGGGAGTCACGGTCCCTGTTGATTTCCACAAAAACATCCTGAATTATACATGTCTTTCCAAGTAGGAGTCTTTTACATGAACTCTTTCCTTTCAGGATTGCACACTTATTGTATTGTGTTCCTCAACCCATCTGACATAAAAAAAGGCTTCCAAAGAATACAAACATAGCAATTAATAAATAGCAGGAGCAAAATGAGACCACTGAATTGAAAACAGTTTCTCAGCTATATGACTGCACTCTCTTTATCCCTTGGAGTCTGTTGTTGTCAGAGTACATCAACATTCTGGCTTCCCTTTTCTCAGGTAATTCTGAGCCAATCGCTATATCTCAGTGCAGCCTACCAGCTAAGTCATTGCAGCAGGGATAAATTGAGGAAGTCTCCCATGTCAGGTGCCTCAAACCCCCAGAGGTGCCATCGGATATAAAGTAAGAATGAGTGTATACCAATATCTAGTCAGGACAGGATGTATTTGGAACAGTCAGCTCAGCTTCTCTTGAAATTTAACTCAGCCGTACAAAAAATACTACTCTCTGGCTCAAAGAATTTTACTCAGATTGTCTTCTCCTTTGGAGATCTAGGTAGGAGAGGAGCAGGCAGAACTAGGGGTGGAGTTAAGGACGCCATCAGTTTAGAGTCCTTCAGTTCCTACAAGTGCTTCAAGTCCAACTTTTCTTGACTTCCATTGATCTTTCTCTGGTGCCAATTTAGTGTTGAACTTTAGTTGATTAGTTTCTTACTGATCAGCTTGAATAAATCTATGATGCAATGCTATGAATGGTCCTGATTCTTTTGCAACTGTCAGAAAGTCGTTCTAAAGCAAATTCTCTTTCATCATATTGAATATGAGCTGGTAGGGGAAAAAATGAACACAAGTTCTCAGTCCAGTACTAATACCTCTATTTCTATTTTGAACCATAGCTTAAACTTGCAGTCACCTCTCCTGACTCATTTGACACTCCCCCAAGACAAAGTCACACAGTCCCTATTGATTTCCCAAAAACTATTAACATATTTTTCTAAGTAGGAGTCTGTTACACGAATTCTTTCCTTTCAGGATTTCACCAGTAGACCACTCAGTTTTTCATCTGAGGCATGTTTTGTGTTTCTTCTTTCACATGGGTTGCATTGCCATCACTTCACACATTTTGGGAAGATGGGCTGATTAAATTCCACTGAAGCTGCCTAAGGTAATGGGATTTAGTAAGCCAGAAAATATGTAGAATCATGGACTGCACTGTAGAACTTCTATCCATTGGAATGCCAAAATATACAACCAGGTGAATGAACTCATTTGTGTTTCAATTCCACATGAAAAATGGAAGTAGGAAGTAACCACATTGCTTCTGACAGAAGTACAAAATTCTTTGTCCTGATAGGTTAACTCAAAGACTATCAAAACTTTACATCACGAGTAATATGGAAGACGTATTAGCTTTAACTTTGCTCTGGATTGTCACACGCAACTCCCTATTGCAACTTAACTGTTCTAAATCAGTATTTATATCAGAAATACAAAAGGCAATTTTAAAAGCATTCAACAGTCACCAAAGAAACTGTATTTTCCAGATCCAATTAATCTTTAAAGCGCAATCTTAAATCTGGTTTCATTTGTTTCCTCCAAAAGACGATATAGGCAGTAATAAAGGATATTATTCAACCCTTGTAAGAATCTTATCACCTTGGCAAGAAGGTTTCTTCTTCAGTATCTGCTTCTATTTATACAACTAATGTTAAATGAAGAAAAATACATTTCTGAATTTAGAATGTCTTGGGTTTCAACCTAGAAAACCAGATTAGTAAAACAATTAGGACCATCAAAATTGGGTAAGTCCATGGTAATGAATCTTTTCAGGCAGCACCATCAACAAATTCAAAGAACAAATAGAAGGAAAAATGTGTAGGAAAATGTCTTTACTCATTCTAGCATCTGTACCCAACTCAAATTTTCTTCAGGAAATTGGAAGTTGCAAGATGCCTCCACAATAATTTAGGATGATTTCATCTTTCTATAAATAATTATGTTCAGCCTATAACATTTTCTTCATCCTCACCTTCCAGAGAATTTTTTAGAAGCCTGGCAAGTTCACTATGTGTATGTGTATGCTTTGTTTTTAATTTCATTATTCAAACTTAAAATGATGAAACGTAGATAAGAGCATAACTTAGCAAACCAACAAATGGATAATCACTGTAGACGTGCTGCTCATTATTGATTGAATCAGTGTTTTCAACAGATTTCCCATACTTCTGCTTAACTTTGAGCACATTATAATTGCATCCCTGTTGAGTGGCTGCTTAAAAGCCCATCTGTATGTGGGGATATTACCATCACATTTGAAGCACAAAATAAGAGCATTTTAAAGATCCTGCAATGCAGGCATCTAAAATAGTGTTATCAATAACAGTGGTAATAGCAATCATGGCATGTCTTTGTTCTGTGTTTCTATTGAGGAACATCTCAATTTTTATGACGGCTGACAGTTCTTGCTACCAGGAGGCTAGCACCAGGGGAACCAGAAGATTTCTCTGCCAAGTAGGACCCAGCTTACACCTGGTTGCTGTTATCTGACCACAGGCAGACTGTGTTACAATCATTCAGTTATAAAGTGAAGATATATCCTAAGTTAGCCATTGGGCCATCACTAAAATGATAGCAATGATCATCAATCTGTGGTTTCCTTGTCATCTTTGCAGGAGGCCTAATATAACTGACAAAATGACCATACTGATGTTGTACATTGTTGCAAGTCTATTAGATCAAGCAATTAAAAAAATATACACATTTTGCAAATAATCTCAAGAAGATAGCTAGACATGGCATACTTATCTGGTCCAGCACATTCACAACGATTTTCCAGCTCACATATGGGGAAAGAGGAAACAATGAGTCTTCAGAATCATTTGTGGGAACCCTACAGTTTGTCACAAAATTCCATATTTATTTTGCAGTTGGGAAAAGTTTTCCAAGTGTCTTTCAGGGATATCTGCTCTTGCCCTTTTCCCCTTATTCTTGTAGATTATCTTTTTCCCAGTTCATAACTGCACCACAATATCAAGTATTTGGAAATTAATGTAATAGTTAAATAAATAATGCCATAGAATAATATTGATGCCTGGACCTTTTATGAGCTTCTCTTGGTTTTTAACGAAATGAACAATAATAGAGCAGAAGATATGAAGAGTGAGCTTGTGTGATCATTACGGAATTACAGGCTATACCAATTAAAATACACATTAAAGAATACTGTCAAATTAGCAGCCACTTCAACCAGCAGCTGAAGATCACAAAAGTCATTGGTGGACTCTGATACACCCCACTACAAGCTTCTCACCCTGCCAATAGCTTCAGAAACTCCTCACAGTAAAGGCAAAATATCATCTCATTATGTAGAGTGGAACTGAAAAGATCCAATATTAAAACCTAATATTAATCAGGAATTTAGGAAACTGGGCTTTGATGCCTAGTCTAGATTTTTAAAATGTTTTAGTCAAGGCTGTAGTCTAACCAATATTATTGTAATAATACCTTCTCCAAGCAAATGAACTTCAAATGTGTTGGGACTACAACTCCCAGAATTCTTGTCATGTTGGGTGAGTATTCCAGAGGCTGGTGAAGACTTCCTTGGGGCAAACTAAAAAAAGAAGCCATGGTTTGTGGAGGTTCCATGTTGTGCTGGTACAATTATCTAGTGAGTGATAATAGACTGTGATGGAATGTAGTCTAGATTCCATCACAGTCTACTGCTACCACCACAGGAGAGAGGGGGTGCATTCCAGAGAAGCAAGAGACAAATCAGTTCATTCCTAATGTTGTGCAGTTTCTCCCAAACATCTCTGGTTCTTTCATTATAAGAACTGAGCATAACATGCAGTTGTCACCAATGCATGGATTCCTAATGTCATAAACAAGTGTAACAACCTATATGATACCAGTTTACCTCAAGTAGACTCATTCTATTCTATGCATGCTAGGATCTCTACTCTACTCTAGAATACTTCTTGAGAGCCAAAATAGTGTTGCCCTCATCCCACTGCCTGGGAAATTGATGCAAGGTACATAATCATCCCAAAATGCCTACCTACCAGCAAAGATGGAAGAGAAAAAGAACTGAAACACATCAAGGAAGCCCTCAGAACTTGTGGCTATCCCAAGTGGACCTTCATCAAATCTCAAAAAAGACCCAGCAGGAGCTCCTCCATAACAGACAAAAAAGAAAACAACAAATAAAGCAACTTGGTTATTCTATATGTTGCAGGAATATCAGAAAAGCTAAGGAGGATCTTCAGCCAACACAACATACATGCACACTTCAAACCCAAGAATACACGAAGGCAGAAGCTTGTCCGCCCCCAAGATAAAACACCCAGACAAAAACTGAGCAATGTGGTAGATGCAGTACAATGACCACTTCATAAATGCATAGGAGAACAACAACACATAAACGCAAAACATAGGAGAACAAATCTATTAGGACAAGATTCAGCAGTCCATCTACATTTAAAAGACAAAGGCCACTCTTTCAAAGACAGCAAAGCCCACATTTTGAACAGACAGGACCGCTAGTTTGAAAGAGGGGTCAAAGAAGCCATCTATGTCAAAACTGAACAACTGTTTCTCAACAGAGGGGGGGGGATATGACATCATCTATGTCCTGTCTACAACACAGTCTTTTCCAAAGTGCTCTGCATATGTTTGCACCACTGAGGTGACCCTGAGGACACAGATAAGGCTCTAGGTAGCATTAGGTAAAGGTAAAGGTTCCCCCGCACATGCGTGCTAGTCATTTCCAACTCTAGGGGCTGGTGCTCATCTCCATTTCCAAGCCCAAGAGCCAGCGCTTGTCCGAGGATGTCTCCGTGGTCATGTGGCCGGCATGACTAGACGACAAAGGCGCATGGTCCCTATTTTTCTACTTGCATTTTTATGTGCTTTCGAACTGCTAGGTTGGCAGAAGCTGGGACAAGTAACAGGCGCTCACCCTGTTATGCGGCACTCGAGATTCGACCCGCCAAACTGCCGACCTTCTGATCGACAAGCTCAGCGTCCTAACCCACTGAGCCACCACGTCCCTACTCCAGGTAGCATTAATGACTCACTAAAAGAATGCAAACGACTAGCTGTTTGTAAATGACCAACTGTCTGCCATCCTCCACCATCCAGTCAGAGCTGAAGAAGCTTCTTGGATGAGAAATGAAACATCTTCAAAAACCCCCAAGAAAGTCCAGTTGCCTCATGAAAATACAAATAAAATTGTTTCTAATTTAATGGAACCAAAAATAGGTAAGCTGTCTAAGCAATCAGTTCATAAGGCAAAACATAGAAATGGAAAATCACCCTAATATGCAAAGGAGAAGATGTGGATTTTTTTTCAGTTCTTCCTGAACACCTATATTTGGGCCAAACATGGACAAACCTATATGAAAAGTGCCTTCTCTGTGCTCTGAGGTGCTTATAAAAGAGCTGCAAGTTTTAGAAATGCAGAGGGGAAGTTATAGAAGAAACATCCTTGAAGTATGCAGTCCAGGAAATGTCCACTGTTCAAAAACCTCCAACAGGGCCCAGAAATAAACTAACAGCCAACATAAATCAAGCCAATCAATATTTTAAAGGTAGCATTTCATACCCATTCTGGGCTGACTTTTCTAGATCTGCTGTCAGCCTAGCATGGTAGCCCAGTAAGGAAGCATGCTCAGATGAACTAATTCTGGTTTATTGTAAAGTTACATTAAGATCATCTTGAAAGTCTGAAAATAGAATAAATCTCCCTTGTCACCTTTACAGCCCAAGAAACTAGAGAGGTCTCTTCCGAGACATTTGCCATGGCCATATATGTCTGTTGCAGGCTAAGGTGCCTTTTACCTGACACTTCCCTGGCTGCAGTTCTTCCCCCTCTCCCAAGGCCATTCCCACCTATCATTACACCTATTTCAAACTAGTTTCTTAGATATGACCTCTGTCTAATATTCATCAAATGTAATAGAGCCCACCTTTTAATTATTTGGTAGCATGAAGGATGCAGAAGGATGTCCCAGGGACACAAGATTTCCCCTCGGGGCACAGAGAAAAATAGCCACCTCTGAGATGGGAGCTTGCAACCATTCTTCCCAAGCATTTGGAAAACACTGAGTTTATTATTGAGGGGGGAAAGAGGCAGACCATGGAGTATATTGAGAATAACAGAGTTGGAAGGGACCCTGGAGGTCTTTTAGCCCAACCCCTCAGGCAGGAAACCCTATACCATTTCAGACAGAGAGAAGTGTTATGGATTGGCAAACTTGTCCCCAAACAAGCAGATGATATAAGGGGAGAAGCTGCTTAAAATATATTTTTAAAAGGCTTCTGCCAGTGGTAGCCTGAAAATGTCACACTTCCCTCTTTTCTGTTGTGCTGGAATGATGCAGCTTTTGGATCTGTCTGGGGCTCAGATGTTGAAGATTCCTGCTCATGTTTATTTCAGAGAGTCCCATGATAGCCTAGTATCTTTAATTACAAGCACCAACACTACCTAAGTTTACATTTTAAGGCATTTTGATGCAGGTATGCACAGGTGAAGAACTAATTCCTGCCTTTTTCCTTCTTTTGCAGATTGCACAAAACAGCTCTTCCTCTAAGCTTCTCCAGCATCTCATTGTGAAGGTGGGATGCTGAGCCCTCCTCTTAAATATTATGACAGAGAAAATCACATTGTGGTTTAACCTATCAACAATGGAACAAAGCAATTACAGCGCTAAACAGAGTCAGGAAGAAGACCCAATAAAAAGAGATCCAGGAAAATTTGGTGAAAATTCTTTAGGGGCCTTTCAATGTTTAATCATGCTTCTGGCCTAAATTAATATTCTGATTCCAATTCAAAAGATTGAACCACAAAGGTATATCTTTGGGGTATTTTTAATAACCGTAGTACAATACTCCATGAACTGACAGCTGGTCTGACTGGTATTTTACTTCTTTTTTTGCTTACTCAAGTAAAGCAGTTAATATCAAGATAATCATCAAACTAACATTAGTCAGCCAGAGGGCCTTTTTTTTTCAAAAAGCACTGTAATTGTAGTGTTTTTGTCCTTTTACCAAAGATTTTTGGGTTGTACAGTAAAAGAACAAAGAAGAAATAACCCTTCATTGCATTACATTGTTATGTTAAGCTTATCAGTCATGTAACTAAGTTTCTAATACGGGTATTTAAGAATATAAAAGCTTGAATATTTGGCTAATACATGAAATAATATAAATTATATTACATTGCTGTTATTATTTTTAACCACATAAAATAGGATGTTATCAATATGGTCACAGACAATAAATATGAAGGCTTTGGGAGAGAAATAACTGGGAAAGAGGACAGGGTTCAACAATATCATAATGTCAGTCATGATCAGGGTAATCAAAGTTCCACCCCCTTTGCATGCACCTAACTATGTTGAGTTGATCATACACACACTTACATGGATGCCTTTGATAGGAAGACTGTGGGTTTGCATAAAATTAGAGTATTCTATTTAGTGATTAAGACTTTGAAAAAGCAACATAGAAAGAATTGTCTTTTTGAACTTTGGGCTATCCAATATCATGGATAATAAATCAGTCCACAGTTTTGACACAAGGCACAAATGACCAGGCTCAAGTTATCATATTTTAGACACACTATGTGAAGCTATCTTGACAACTCTGTAATACTTGGAAAGGCTGAAGAAATAGAAAAAGAGGATGACCAAGATGGATGAGTACAGTTAAAGACCTGAAGGACCAGTCTGGAAACATAATGTCCTGGCAAAAATCTATGTAGTTTCTATGAATTAACCTGACTTGATGGTACATAATTTATTCTTTGCAAATTATTATTCTTTAAATGCAAATACAGTAGAATCCATCCTAAAGGAGCTGGTAGTGGCTATGAGCAAGTGACCTGCTGGCTAACACGTTTGCTAATGAACTACATATCTTAATTTTTAATTTATTTATTTATCATTTATATCCTGACTTTATTATTTTTTATAAACAACTCAAGGTGACAAACATGTAATGTATTGGGCTTTGTCTTGCTTGGAATATCACGTGGGGTTAATTGCTGGAAGATTGCTTAAGCAGGGAAGCTGGCTAACTGCTCCCAGCTCCTCAAACAACCCGTCTCCAGCAGCGCCATTGGCTGCCTCTAGGGCAGCAATAGGTTGCTTCAAACCTATTGGCTGCCGCCTAGAGGCCAAGGTATAAATTGCTGCATTCGCAGCCCTGTTTCTCAGTTCAGTTCCTGTAACCAAATAAACAATGATCTTTGCTAAACTCACTCGACTCGTCTCGTCAATCAATGCAATGAACCCAGTAACTAACACTGGCGATGAAGGTGGGATCCTGCTCCTCCAACTGAGCTGAAGAGTAATTAGGGGAGAGGCCGAACTCGCCTTGCGGTATAAGCAATCACCCCCTGTGGTCAGTCTAGCACAGCCATGCTAGCAACCACGCGCCCAGAGGACCAGTTCCTGGGCAACAGAGGAGCAGGACAAGAAGACAATGAGCCCCAGCCATGAAGACCAGCAGAAATGGCAAAGGTTGGAAAGCTGGAAGAATTTGACATAGCTCACCCGGAAAGATGGTCTTCGTATCTATCCAGGGTCGAGAACCATCTACCTGCGAATCAAGTTGCCAAGGATGGCCTGAAGGCTGCTGTGCTCCTGTGTGTGTGCGGCCCAGCCACGTTCGACATCATGGAGAACTTGTTCGCGCCAACGCCATTAGAGTCCATAACGTTCACAGACTTGAAGAAAAGGTTCACTTCCAGCCCAAGCTATCAGTAATCACTTGGCGCCATGCATTTGAACAGAGAGTTCAGCAACCAAGTGAAACAACGTCTGAATTCATTGCAGCATTGAGGCAGGCCGCACGCCTGTGCCAGTTCTCTGATGTCAAGGAGAGACTAAGAGACCAGCTTGTCTGCGGTCTCTGGAATCTAGAGTTACAGCAAAACTCTTCACCAAAGAGACTCTGTCACTTCCAGACATGCTGAAAGAGAACATGGCGGATGAAGCCGCTGGTGGGGCCATATGAGCCATGTGGACCACCAAAACAGCACAGCACGAGGAAGCCATCCACCACAAGGACAACAAACACGCAGAAGACCCTGAAGACAACACAGAACTTGACAAGCTACAAAGACACAATGACAAACAGCATCACAGCAACAAGCAACAAGGGGCAACTTACAAGGCAGATCCCTTCCTTAGGTGCCCAGGGTGTGGCGGCTGCCACCAACACATGGACTGTAGGTTTCAGACAGCCACGTGCCAGGCCTGCAGAAAGACTGGCCACATTGCGTCCATCTACAGAGGTCACCAGAGGGACCGGCCATCAAATCGCCAGTCGAATATCCCGACTAGGAGAGGTACCGGGGCCCCGGGACAGTATAGCATAGGGTTTTGCTGCAGCCACAGAAGCATTTGCTGTATGGGAGCTTGCCACCCTATTAAGCCAAAGTTTAGACTTCAGGTGGAGCTGCAAGAGGTCCCCTGCAAGAAGGAGTTAGACATGGGCTAATGGGACTAGAACTCCTAGCCTGGTACCAAACCACTACACCAAAATGGCCCACCAGTCTGAATTAACCAGTATTCTAAAATTGTATCTCTGTTTAGATATGCATGGGAATGGGATCAGTGTGTACACCACACATACCTATTCTTCAAGTCACTACCTTTTACAACCCTGACATTAAACATCCCTATATAAAACAGTGTTATGGTACTCGAAGTAGTTAAAATGGAACCGCCTCCTCAGTGACCCTCAGTGATTGGCTACTGCTAGAGACAAGACATGGAAGTAGATAGGCCATTGGTCTCATCTGGGATGGCAAATCCTGTTTGTTTACATTGGATCTGAAGACATTCACTCTTAAGGTTTCTACCATGGTGCGTGTCCATCATCACTACAAGTGAAAAGTGTGATGGATGTGATAGCTTGCATTTCCTCCCATTTCAGTTGTAGACAAATACAACATTCTCTCGGCCTCTAGAACAAAAAGGAAGGAAAACAACCTGTATATAAATAGAGTTTATTTTAAGTGGTATATAAAAGTGATATACTAAATAATTGTCTACGTTTGTTTTTCTTTGGGGCTTACTTGTATCAAATACATTTTACATTTCTAAAAACTGCCTCTGCAGAGAGAGGCTTTGGGATTACTTGACAGGATCCCTTTGGTTCCTATTTGCCTGTGTAAAGAAACACCTTTGAGTTGATTCCTACTGTACTTAGGAAAAGTGATTAGCAATACACAGTCCTCCTGAGCATAAGATCCAATTTTGGCTAGGAATTCTAGGAATTACCTTCTAGGTTGTCAGAAAGGCACTAGATTGTGCAATGGCAGCTGTCAATGAATGCATTAGTGATCAGTGATTAAATTCTTTAATATTGATTCCCAGCTATACAGAGTAGTTGCCAATTCTTTAGTGCAATGCTTTAATAGTCTTTTTTATTTATTTTTGGTTTGTTTCTTTTTCTGGCAATCCTAGAAGTTCGTTGTCCTGACCAAAGGGGCTCTTTCTGTTTAGAATATATTATTTATTTAAATTTATTGGCTGCCCAATGCATCAACATATTGAGAGGCGCCTGTTTCCACTGCTGCATTTTGAACCAGCTGTATCTTCTGGGTGGTCTTCAAGGGCAGCCAAAGAGTCAGTCTTGTTAGGATAGAGTCAAAGTGTATTCTACCCCAAAAAGCCTGCAGATACTAGGTCAAAACATCAACATCACTTGGGGTTATGATATAGAACTGGTGGGATGACCACATTCAGTGGTTGCATGTAGATGTTGAACAGCAGAGGGGAGACGGTTAAGTCCTAAGGCACCCCATATATTGGGGGCTGTTGATACAATCTAGTCCTCCCATTCAACAGCAATTAAAACTGATCACTGAGGAAGATGATAAACTACTTGAGCACAGGATTTCCCACTCCTGACTGTTAACAGCTGGTCCAGAAGAATACTACAGTTGACAGCGACTGAGAGGTCAAGGAGTACTAGGACAGATGCACCACCTCAATCTTGGCTCCACTGAATGTCATCAGCAAAGGATCAGCAACTCACAACCTGCCCGTTTCTCCCAACCCCAGCCAAAAAAGCATGGTACTCAGAGCTGCAGGGAAATCAGCCCAGTTGTATCATTGGTGAATTTAAAACAGGGTGTACAAACTTTGGAGGGCTGGGGAATGCATTCAGATTATAGACAGCCTTCCAGAAAATAGGTGACCTAACTAAAAAAGAGGATATAACTGAACAAAACTATTTTTTTTTAGTTTTTTTTACATTTCCATGCAATGTAAAACAAATAAAATATAATGAATGCAATTAATCTTTAGGAACGTATTCATTTCCTCTTCTGTTGTATTAAAATTACAGTCTGGTGGCAGGTCTGGGGGAAGATGAGTAGCAGGAATTTCAGGGCCCAAAGATTTAGGATTTTCTCTTCAAGAATAGCTAGATTTTATTTAGTTTATTCCACTCCTTCAATTTCAGCCACAACATTTTGGAGCTTTTATCCAAAATTCTGGGAAACACCAAAGTAGTTTGGCTTTTGGACTTTCACGTACCTTGATCATCTCTCTAACCATGGCACACCTTTTCCTCTGCTTTTGAGATCCTGCATTTTCCTGCAGGAAGCTTGAGTTTTCATTTCCAGCAAAACATCCACCTTTTTTATGGGAAAAGTTGCAGACTCCCATCATTGCTTGTAGCTGCTACAGTTAAGCAAGTATCACTTGGTTGAGGTTTAAAAAGCCCACCCAGATACCCTAATGACTATAATATAATCATACGACCCATAACCAAGCAGATACATATGGAGAAATCAAAGCCCTTAGTAATAGGCTCCCCATTCCACCCCTGCTTCTCCTTCGCACTTCCAATCAGTGGTTGCAAAGGTAAAGGGGGGGGGAATATGACACTGTTAAGTACAATATCTAAAGTGCTTAATCTAATTATGCCTATTTTGTAAGATTAATTATAATTAATAATTCAACATATGTTATCGTTTAAGTCAGTATCCGTTCTGATCTTTAACTTCAGAGAGCACACTGTATATGTACCACATAATTAAGGCTAAATACTGGGGAAATCAGGCTAATTAGACCAAATCAAACTGAATTATTTAAGCGTTTTTTTTTTTGAGAAGTAGTATATTTTGTAATTAAAGGCAGATCTCCTCACTCATCTCACTTGTCTTGGAGATTCAAGAGTTCTAACAAAAAAAAATGTGTTTGGGGTTTTTTTTGCACAGAAATGGTTTCCAGAAGCCCTGGGTTTAAGGATACGTGGCTTGTTGTGAAGACCCAAAGCACAAGTGACCGGTGGGAGCAAAGGGCGCCCCTCCCAAGTCTTGCTCTTCCTCATTCTACTTTCTGGAACTATCAAAGGACCACCAGCCAGGAGTGTTGTCTTCACCCAACATTCATTCATTGGAAAAAAGGAGTACACCACATTCAAGTTGGATGACTATGTGTTCTCCTTTCAAGAGATGATCCCTCTTTTTTTAAGAATATGTCAGAGGATCATCCTATCTGAGGGTGCCTTTTACTAGGAGGGCTTAGCTTCAAGATAGAGAGCTTGATGTATTCAAACTTCTGAAATAGAGAAGAAAGAGTTTATGGCTGCTTCTCACCTAGGTTTAGTTTAGGGTGTCTTTCTCTTTGTTAGCAATTATTTCCTTCCTTCTTCCCTCCCTCCCTTTCTCTCTCTCTCTCTCTCTCTCTCCCTTCTTTTTGTGCATATATGAAAATAAATTAGCATATGCAAATGCTATGTAAATCCATCCTTTCCTCTGTCCTCTTGTGTGGGGATGCCTAGGAGGCCACCCTACAAAAAGAAAAGCAGGTTCATGATAGTTTCCTTTGAGGGAAACTTTCTGCAATCATGCAGAAAGTTGCATTTAATCCCAGGCATTTCTTTTTAAATTGGCACAGGAGGTCCTCTGCCTGAGACACAGAAGTTGTCACTGCACGTTTTTTTTGTTCGTCAGAAAAGTTCATTTCTAACTGTATTCTTCCCCTGCTCTCTGCACCTGTTATGATAACCTATCTGGTAACCATAGTGAAGCCCATATGACTAGTTATGTTTTGGTTTTAAACTGCTATGTGCGCATGTCTAGAAAAAGTTTCTCACAGTTATTCTTTATTGTCCTTTACCACTTTTGCTGTTACTCTCTGTTACGTTAGGATGTAGTCAGCTAGCTCTCTTTTTATAATATATTTAGTTTGTATATTTTTGTAATTAAAAGGTATTTAGTAAGATGATGCGTCGTGTTTTATTTCCTTCCTTCATGCACATCATGCATTCTCTGAGGCACGATCCTTCGCCCTCTACTAAGGTGATTTTTTACCTTAACAGAAGTGTCCCTGCTAATCAGACAAAGCACAACCCCCCAAATGTCACTAATGGGCCAATTATCTTGCTGATTTCGTATGCTATCAGAAGCAGTTGTCAAGCCCATGTTTGGGGGATATGTGTAGAAGAAGCTTAACTGGATCCTAATAAAAACTCTTGAATGGTCATTATTTAGGTTGGGAGAAATACATTTCCCTCCGATAACAAATAACAGTTTTGGGGGGAAAGCATTTGAAACCTGAGTTTCATAACCTTCGCATGTGCACAGAATATGGTGATAGTCTCAAAAAAATATATATCTCCCTTTCTTCATATTAAGAAAACGTAAGCCACTAAAAGCACAATGGGTGGGCAAAATGGTGAGACCAATCTGCCAAATCTCTTTAATGACTCAAACAAGTATATGCATATTATAGGACAGGCACTGTTGTAGAAAAGGGAATAAAAGATGGTAATAATTTATACCGCACCCATCATTTTTCATTTGGATTAATAGGTGACTTAAATTAATTAATCCCACCTCTATCTTACTGAATGACAGGATAGTCATTCTCTAGCACCTCTGTTTTCCTTCTTATTGTCAGAGTTGGAACTTTTGAGCAACTACCGTATGCTTTCCACTTCATGGGTTGTGGAGCCCTATTTTAAAATAGCATTATCGCCTGATAAATCATTTGGAGATAACCAAACTGAACTGAGGACAGAAACAAATGCAACATCAGCTTAGAGTCATTATGTCCCTACAAGAGATCTAAGTCCACCCCACATCCCCATAAAGTCTGTTGACTCTCATCTGGCATCAATTCACCTTCACCATTAGTAGATCAGATTCTTGTCTATAGGTAGCCTGAAATAAACTTGTAGTACTTTGGAATTCTATCCTGGCTCCTGACTTCTGGCACCTAGCAAATCATTTCTATAGTCCTTCATAGCCAGCCCTGATTTCTTTTACTAGTAAAACAGTTCTGCTACCATATTTTCTTTTTATTTGCATTATTTTTAAAAAGGGAGGGTTGGTTAGACTGAAAATTAAACAACTGTCTTTGAATGACCCCAAAAGCATGGCTGTTAAAATGGACATTAAAAGCAAGCTGCTGTCCTTTAGGATCCAAGAGCCTTATTTGATGCTCAAATATACAAATGACACTCCTCAACTAATCAATACTTTTTTCTCTTATAAGGTTGGAAAACATTTCTTCTGGGACAGGAAGAACAAGAGGGCGAAGAAATTCAACGTTGCATGTCTTAGCAGAAGTGAGGTGTAGTAAACCCGTTTGAAATGTTTTATTCTGATGTTTCCAGAAAAAGCAGCTATGGCTTTTAGTGAAGTAGAAAGAGAAGGCCACAGAAATGAAGTTAGAATTAACAATTAGAGCATCAGCCTTTCCTCATATACAGAAATTGAAACTTCTAAAATGTAGATCAGCCCCGGTTAAAGGGAAATAAAAAGAAGAAGGGGACAAGTTTATAAGGAAAGGAATAATGCACAAAAGGCCTTGCTTCTTGAATTCATCAGACTGTTGGTTTTCTGAGCAAAATCCAGCACTTAGAATCCAGGCTGATTCATAAAAATGCAACAAGACATTAAAAGTCCTGGCCCCAAACCATTTAGGCCCTTAAAGATTATCATCATCACTTCATCTTTTTCCCTATCAAGGGAAAACATCAAGAAAAATATGTCCAACTTTTTGACATCAGGGAGTATAGATTGTCCTCAACCTATGACCACATTTGAGCCCAAAATTTCTGTTGCTAAGTGAGACAGTTGTTAAATAAATTTTGCTCCATTTTATGACCTTTCTTGCTACAGTTGTTAAGTGAATTACTAAAGTTGTTAAGTTAATGGCATGTTGTTAAGTAAATCTGGTTTCCCCATTGACTTTGCTTGTCAAAAGGTCAAAAAAGGTGATCACATGACCTTGGGACACTTCAACCATCGTACGTATGAACCAGTTGCGAAGCATCTGGATTTTGATCACATGATCATGGAGGGGTGCTGCAAAGATCGT
The DNA here is from genome assembly GCA_024449315.1 of Daboia siamensis. Classification (NCBI taxonomy): domain Eukaryota; kingdom Metazoa; phylum Chordata; class Lepidosauria; order Squamata; family Viperidae; genus Daboia; species Daboia siamensis. The sequence continues at coordinate 7,271,068 of JAKJMR010000034.1, forward strand.
AACTGTGAAAAACGGTCATAAGTCACATTTTTCAATGCTGTTGTAACTTTGAACGGTCACTAAATGAACTTGTGTAAGTCGAGGACTACCTGTATAAGAAAAACCCATAGTGCCATGTTCTGCTGTGGTCAAGAAACCAGCAAGGATTTGGATTCACTGCCAAACCCCCAAAGCCCTTAGCGTTGCCCAGTTTTGCATGCTGCAACGCAATCCTTTCTCACTCAAATCAAGGAAACCAGAAGTGCTTCATTTGGAGATCAGATACCTGAAACGCTATTTCTGAAGGCAGAAGCCCCAAGACTTTCTAATCAAACCAAGCACGTCCAGGCAGGTAGTAGGCAGTGACTACTGAAATGCACAAGACCCTTTTGGATCAAGGTTCAAAACTACATCCACTACTTACCTGAGTATAGCAGGCTTCTCAAATAGTGTTGGCCTTGCAGGATAAACTAGATATCACAGCCCAGATGAGCTAATTCTAATTAATTGCAAACCCTCTTGACAGAATTTTGCAAGTCTGAAAATACAAAATCTGAAAGTATCCTCCCCCTCTCCCCCCCCCCCCAGACCCTGCTCCATCTCCTCTACAGCCAGAAAAACTAGGGAGAGTCTCTTTTAAGTTTCTCCTTTTGTGGACTGCGCTGTCTCTTATCTGACCATTCCCTTGGCAGCATCTCTTTGTCCTATCTCCGAAGGTCTTTCCCACATACGTTATCATTAGAGCCCTTCATCTACCAGTATTGGAAGGCATGGTTGATGATCAATCTGTTGATGTGAGCACCTACATCAAGCTCATGTGCATCAGATGGGAGAGGGAGAGAGAACCTGCTAGCTCATTTACTGTTTTATCTATGCACAGATCTAACCTACTGGGAATATAATTAGAAAAAATAAATAAATAAAGCAGGCTTCATGCAAATTCATACTCTGGCAACAGGATCTTTATTATTACGCCTGTTTCTATCACGAATTATAAAGTATGTTGAAATGGTGCCAGTTAGCTGCTGACTGATAGCTGAACTCAGATAATTAAGCCGTTAACCAGATACTTCAGTGGTCAACATGGTTATACATCTCTGTCCCAGCTCTGCTCCTCCTTCTGGCTTCTACCAGTCCCAGGGGAACCAGATGAATGGCCCTTGACACGATGTACCAGGCAACACAGACGACTGATTAGACAGAGACCAGAACCACCGGTTTACGCCATTATTCACTCTTTCTCAATTCAAGCATTTCCTGATTTAGAAAGGGTCAAGGCTGTTGACTTCAGACATTCTATATTTGAAGACAAATGTTCTTAATAGTTGCAGCATTCTTGCACTGATGCCTTGACAACAAAGTTGGAAGAAAGGGAAGGGAAGGGAAGGGAAGGGAAGGGAAGGGAAGGGAAGGGAAGGAAAGGAAAGGAAAGGAAAGGAAAGGAAAGGAAAGGAAAGGAAAATCAAATAACATGCAGGATCTTATAGAAATGGCTCTAAATGCTTTTTCAATCTGCATATTCCTTGCGTGCATGGAATTAGTTAAATTTAAATATTTTTTTTTCCAAAAGCAAAACTAAATGTCCTAATGTCAAGCCATTATGTTCAAAAGTTAGCAAGTGTAGAAAGAAGTTAACACTGACAGTAGCTTATGAAGTTCCTTTTAAAAAATGAAAGACCTATTTATTGAAATGGAGCTTTGCTTACCTGTTGCACAAGTGCTTATAGTGCAACTGTGTACAACAACAACACAGCACAGTCTGCACAGTGGCTTGTCAGAATGTCCAAGGCTTGGAGTGCCGTGATGTTCATAGGATCCTGTCACCTTTTCTTTTTTCTTTTACAAAATCAAGGGGGTTTGTGTATAAGGGCTGCGACTACATTAGAGATTTAACACAGATGCAGTTCTGCAAAAGTTTTGCATTCGTCCCCTTTTAAATTGTCTGTATTTTTACCTTTTTTTCTCCTGAATGTCATCAAGATTTATTGCAATCATAGTAAAATATGAAGGGAGTCTGAGTATAAATAATAAGAAAGTTTCATCCTTTTGTCATTTTATTTCATAAATGAAACTGTTTTCATTAATCAAAGAATTAATATGTAGGAGGTATCCTACCTATATCTCACAAGCTTTGGCTCTTCTCATCACCACACAGATTCACGAGTCATATTTTGCAGGAAGTTTCTGAAGACTCCCCATCAGAATGCAGAACTATTTCTAAAACTCTGGAGCTCCACTGAGTAACAGTCAAAAGAGCCACATAAGGATCTACCACTTCCATCAAAGTAATAAGATCATCATTATGCCATTGTGACCCAGATTTTATCCTTTGTAGGTATGTGCAAAATCACATGTATTACAAAAAAAGCAAGGCTTTTGTCATCATAGTGCAATGTCGTTTTCATAATTTGCCCCATCCTGCGGATGCCCCTGGCCAGAGGCTGTCTTTACAAGGATAACATTTAGAATAATAATCTTCCCAAAATTTCCACCCTGTCAGATTCACTCCAAGACCACAACTTAATGTCCTTCTGGAATTCACAAAGCACTTCAGAACAACACCAAGGCATCCAAAGGCCTCTCTCATCCTGGCTAAAGTCAGTGTTCCTAACTCTGCTGTCAGAAAAGTACTCAGTAAACATGGAGTTCTCAGGAGAATAATAAAAAGAAGCTGTGGAGAATATTGATCCTCTTTGCAAGGGGTCTTCAAACTTGGCCCTTTCATGACTTGTGGACTTCAACTCC